>JAWQFJ010003437.1:0-17500 GCA_034096865.1 Theodoxus fluviatilis | reverse complement strand
AGAAGTGGGTAGAGATGTTTGTGTGGCTAGAAGTGGGTACAGGTGTTTGTGTGGCTAGAAGTGGGTAGAGGTGTTTGTGTGGCTAGAAGTGGGTAGAGATGTTTGTGTGGCTAGAAGTCAGTAGAGATGTTTATGTGGCTAGAAGTGGGTAGATATGTTTGTGTGGCTAGAAGTGGGTAGATATGTTTTGTTTGGCCAAACAGGCAGTAGTCATTAGGCCTACTGTGTGCCTAGTAGTGAATAGAGACACTTTGTGGAGACAGACAGACAGGTAGAGGATACAAAGGTATGCCTAGTAGTGAATAGAGACACTTTGTGGAGACAGACAGACAGGTAGAAGATAGAACGGTATGATTAGTAGTGAATAGAGACACTTTGTGGAGACAGACAGACAGGTAGAGGATACAAAGGTATGCCTAGTAGTGAATAGAGACACTTTATGGAGACAGACAGGCAGGTAGAGGATACAAATGTATAACTAGTAGTGAATAGAAACACTTTGTGGAGACAGACAGACAGGTAGAGGATATAACGGTATACCTAGTAGTGGGTAGAGACACTTTGTGGAGACAGACAGGCAGGTAGAGGATACAAAGGTATGCCTAGTAGTGAATAGAAACACTTTGTGGAGACAGACAGACAGGTAGAGGATATAACGGTATACCTAGTAGTGGGTAGAGACACTTTGTGGAGACAGACAGACAGGTAGAGGATACAAAGGTATGCCTAGTAGTCGGTAGAGACACTTTGTGGAGACAGACAGACAGGTAGAGGATACAAAGGTATGCCTAGTAGTGGGTAGAGACACTTTGTGGAGACAGACTGACATGTAGAGGATACAAAGGTATGCCTAGTAGTCGGTAGAGACACTTTGGGGAGACAGACAGGCAGGTAGAGGATACAAAGGTATGCCTAGTAGTGGGTAGAGACACTTTGGGGAAACAGACAGACAGGTAGAGGATAAAACGGTATGTCTAGTAGTGAATAGAGACACTTTGTGGAGACAGACAGACAGGTAGAGGATACAAAGGTATGCCTAGTAGTCGGTAGAGACACTTTGGGGAGACAGACAGACAGGTAGAGGATACACAAGTATGCCTAGTAGTCAGTAGAAACACTTTGGGGAGACAGACAGGCAGGTAGAGGATACAAAGGTATGCCTAGTAGTCGGTAGAGACACTTTGTGGAGACAGACAGACAGGTAAAGGATACAAAGGTATGCCTAGTAGTGGGTAGAGACACTTTGTGGAGACAGACAGGCAGGTAGAGGATACAAAGGTATGCCTAGTAGTGGGTAGAGACACTTTGGGGAGACAGACAGACAGGTAGAGGATACAAAGGTATGCCTAGTAGTCGGTAGAGACACTTTGGGGAAACAGACAGACAGGTAGAGGATACAAAGGTATGCCTAGTAGTGGGTAGAGACACTTTGTGGAGACAGACAGGCAGGTAGAGGATACAAAGGTATGCCTAGTAGTGGGTAGAGACACTTTGGGGAGACAGGCAGGTAGAGGATACAAAGGTATGCCTAGCAGTGGGTAGAGACACTTTCTGGAGACAGACAGGCAGGTAGAGGATACAAAGGTATGCCTAGCAGTGGGTAGAGACACTTTGGGGAGACAGAGAGGCAGATAGAGGATACAAAGGTATGCCTAGCAGTGGGTAGAGACACTTTGGGGAGACAGGCAGGTAGAGGATACAAAGGTATGCCTAGTAGTCGGTGGAGACACTTTGTGGAGACAGACAGACAGGTAGAGGATACAAAGGTATGCCTAGTAGTCGGTAGAGACAATTTGTGGAGACAGACAGGCAGGTAGAGGATACAAAGGTATGCCTAGTAGTGGGTACATACACTTTGGGGAGACAGACAGACAGGTAGAGGATATAACGGTATGCCTAGTAGTGGGTAGAGACACTTTGGGGAGACAGACAGGAAGGTAGAGGATACAAAGGTATGCCTAGTAGTGAATAAAGACACTTTGTGGAGACAGACAGACAGGTAGAGGATACAAAGGTATGCCTAGTAGTCGGTAGAGACACTTTGGGGAGACAGACAGGCAGGTAGAAGATACAATGGTATGCCTAGTAGTGGGTAGAGACACTTTGGGGAGACAGACAGACAGGTAGAGGATACAAAAGTATGCCTAGTAGTGAATAGAGACACTTTGTGGAGACAGACAGACAGGTAGAGGATACAAAGGTATGCCTAGTAGTCGGTAGAGACACCTTGTGGAGACAGACAGGCAGGTAGAGGATACAAAGGTATACCTAGTAGTCGGTAGAGACACCTTGTGGAGACAGACAGGCAGGTAGAGGATACAAAGGTATACCTAGTAGTGGGTAGAGACACTTTGTGCAGACAGACAGGCAGGTAGAGGATACAAAGGTATGCCTAGTAGTGGGTAGAGACACTTTGTGGAGACATACAGGCAGGTAGAGGATACAAAGGTATGCCTAGTAGTCGGTAGAGACACTTTGGGGAGACAGACAGGCAGGTAGAAGATACAATGGTATGCCTAGTAGTGGGTATAGACACTTTGGGGAAACAGACAGACAGGTAGAGGATACAAAAGTATGCCTAGTAGTGAATAGAGACACTTTGTGGAGACAGACAGACAGGTAGAGGATACAAAGGTATGCCTAGTAGTCGGTAGAGACACTTTGTGGAGACAGACAGGCAGGTAGAGGATACAAAGGTATGCCTAGTAGTGGGTAAAGACACTTTGTGGAGACAGACATACAGGTAGAGGATACAAAGGTATGCCTAGTAGTCGGTAGAGACACTTTGGGGAGACAGACAGGCAGGTAGAAGATACAATGGTATGCCTAGTAGTCGGTAGAGACACTTTGGGGAGACAGACAGACAGGTAGAGGATACAAAGGTATTCCTAGTAGTGGGTAGAGACACTTTGGGGAGACAGACAGGCAGGTAGAGGATACAAAGGTATACCTAGTAGTGGGTAGAGACATTTTGTGGAGACAGACAGGCAGGTAGAGGATACAAAGGTATGCCTAGTAGTGGGTAGAGACACTTTGTGGAGACAGACAGACAGGTAGAGGATACAAAGGTACGCCTAGTAGTGGGTAGAGACACTTTGGGGAGACAGGCAGACAGACAGGCAGGTCACTTCACAGCATGGCCTGGGCACGGTCCAGCACGTGTACAACTGCAGAGTTATCTCGTCTTGGACAAACTTCATCATTATGTGTTTTATTTTCTGGTTTTTACCCTCCTTCATGGAGGCCCTGCCTTCATTTCCATTTTTATCCCACTCTCAGGAATCAGACACGTCACAGTCTGCGTGGTGGTGGCAGGGAATTTTCTTGTCTTCTAACCGTGTGCAGCTGTTGGAGGAGGTGTAGGTGTAGCTGTTGGTGTAGGTGTAGGTGTAGCTGTAGGTGTAGGTGCACCTGTTGGTGTAGGTGTTGCTGCAGCTGTTGGTGTAGGTGCAGCTGTTGGTGTAGGTGTAGCTGTTGGTGTAGGTCCAGCTGTTGGTGTAGGTGTAGGTGCAGCTGTTGGTGTAGGTGTAGCTGTTGGTGTAGGTGTAGCTGTTGGTGTAGGTGTAGCTGTTGGTGTAGGTGTAGATGTTGTGTAGGTGTAGCTGTTGGTGTAGGTGTAGCTGTTGGTGTAGGTGTAGCTGTTGGTGTAGGTGTAGCTGTTGGTGTAGGTGTAGCTGTTGGTGTAGGTGTAGCTGTTGGTGTAGGTGTAGCTGTTGGTGTAGGTGTAGGTGTAGCTGTTGGTGTAGGTGTAGCTGTTGGTGTAGGTGTAGCTGTTGGTGTAGGTGTAGCTGTTGGTGTAGGTGTAGCTGTTGGTGTAGGTGTAGCTGTTGGTGTAGGTGTAGCTGTTGGTGTAGGTGTAGCTGTTGGTGTAGGTGTAGCTGTTGGTGTAGGTGTAGCTGTTGGTGTAGGTGTAGCTGTTGGTGTAGGTGTAGCTGTTGGTGTAGGTGTAGCTGTTGGTGTAGGTGTAGCTGTTGGTGTAGGTGTAGCTGCAGCTGTTGGTGTAGGTGTAGCTGTTGGTGTAGGTGTAGCTGTTGGTGTAGGTGTAGGTGTAGCTGTTGGTGTAGGTGTAGCTGTTGGTGTAGGTGTAGCTGTTGGTGTAGGTGTAGCTGTTGGTGTAGGTGTAGCTGTAGCTGTTGGTGTAGGTGTAGCTGTTGGTGTAGGTGTAGCTGTTGGTGTAGGTGTAGCTGTTGGTGTAGGTGCAGCTGTTGGTGTAGGTGTAGGTGTAGCTGTTGGTGTAGGTGTAGCTGTTGGTGTAGGTGCAGCTGTTGGTGTAGGTGTAGCTGTTGGTGTAGGTGTAGCTGTTGGTGTAGGTGTAGCTGTTGGTGTAGGTGTAGCTGTTGGTGTAGGTGTAGCTGTTGGTGTAGGTGTAGCTGTTGGTGTAGGTGTAGGTGTAGCTGTTGGTGTAGGTGTAGCTGTTGGTGTAGGTGTAGCTGTTGGTGTAGGTGTAGCTGTTGGTGTAGGTGTAGCTGTTGGTGTAGGTGTAGGTGTAGCTGTTGGTGTAGGTGTAGCTGTTGGTGTAGGTGCAGCTGTCGTTGTAGGTGTAGGTGTAGCTGTTGGTGTAGGTGTAGCTGTTGGTGTAGGTGTAGCTGTTGGTGTAGGTGTAGCTGTTGGTGTAGGTGTAGCTGTTGGTGTAGGTGTAGCTGTTGGTGTAGGTGTAGCTGTTGGTGTAGGTGTAGCTGTTGGTGTAGGTGTAGCTGTTGGTGTAGGTGTAGCTGTTGGTGTAGGTGTAGCTGTTGGTGTAGGTGTAGGTGTAGCTGTTGGTGTAGGTGTAGCTGTTGGTGTAGGTGTAGCTGTTGGTGTAGGTGTAGCTGTTGGTGTAGGTGTAGCTGTTGGTGTAGGTGTAGCTGTTGGTGTAGGTGTAGCTGTTGGTGTAGGTGCAGCTGTTGGTGTAGGTGTAGCTGTTGGTGTAGGTGTAGCTGTTGGTGTAGGTGCAGCTGTTGGTGTAGGTGTAGCTGTTGGTGTAGGTGCAGCTGTTGGTGTAGGTGCAGCTGTTGGTGTAGGTGTAGCTGTTGGTGTAGGTGTAGCTGTTGGTGTAGGTGTAGCTGTTGGTGTAGGTGTAGCTGTTGGTGTAGGTGCAGCTGTTGGTGTAGGTGTAGCTGTTGGTGTAGGTGCAGCTGTTGGTGTAGGTGTAGCTGTTGGTGTAGGTGTAGCTGTTGGTGTAGGTATAGCTGTTTGTGTAGCAGTAGCTGTTGGTGTAGGAGCAGCTGTTGGTGTAGGTGCAGCTGTTGGTGTAGGTGTAGCTGTTGGTGTAGGTGTAGCTGTTGGTGTAGGTGTAGCTGTTGGTGTAGGTTTAGCTGTTGATGTAGGTGTAGCTGTTGGTGTAGGTGCAGCTATCGGTGTAGGTGTAGGTGTAGCTCTTGGTGTAGGTGTAGCTGTTGGTGTAGGTGTAGCTGTTAGTGTAAGTGTAGGTGTAGCTGTTGGTGTAGGTGTAGCATTAAGTGTAGGTGTAGCTGTTGGTGTAGCTGCAGCTCTTGGTGTAGGTGTACCTGTTGGTGTAGGTGTAGATTTTGGTGTAGGTGCAGCTGTTGGTGTAGGTGTTGCTGTTGGTTTAGGTGCAGCTGTTGGTGTAGGTGTAGCTATTGGTGTAGTTGTAGCTGTTCGTGTAGGTGTAGCTGTTGGTTTAGGTGTAGCTGTTGGTGTAGGTGCAGCGGTTGGTGTAGGTGTAGGTGTAGCTGTTGGTGTAGGTGCAGATGTTGGTTTAGGTGTAGGTGTAGCTGTTGGTGTAGGTGTAGCTGTTGGTGTAGGTGTAGCTGTTGGTTTAGGTGTAGCTGTTTGTGTACGTGCAGCTGTTGGTGTAGGTGCAGCTGTTGGTGTAGGTGTAGGTGTAGCTGTTGGTGTAGGTGTAGCTGTTGGTGTAGGTGCAGCTGTTGGTGTAGGTGTAGCTGTTGGTGTAGGTGTAGGTGTAGCTGTTGGTGTAGGTGTAGCTGTTGGTGTAGGTGTAGCTGTTGGTGTAGGTGCAGCTGTTGGTGTAGGTGTAGGTGTAGCTGTTGGTGTAGGTGTAGGTGTAGCTGTTGGTGTAGGTGTAGCTGTTGGTGTAGGTGTAGCTGTTGGTGTAGGTGTAGGTGTAGCTGTTGGTGTAGGTGTAGCTGTTGGTGTAGGTGTAGGTGTAGCTGTTGGTGTAGGTGTAGCTGTTGGTGTAGGTGTAGCTGTTGGTGTAGGTGTAGCTGTTGGTGTAGGTGTAGCTGTTGGTGTAGGTGTAGCTGTTGGTGTAGGTGTAGCTGTTGGTGTAGGTGTAGCTGTTGGTGTAGGTGTAGCTGTTGGTGTAGGTGTAGCTGTTGGTGTAGGTGCAGCTGTTGGTGTAGGTGTAGCTGTTGGTGTAGGTGTAGCTGTTGGTGTAGGTGTAGCTGTTGGTGTAGGTGTAGCTGTTGGTGTAGGTGTAGCTGTTGGTGTAGGTGTAGCTGTTGGTGTAGGTGCAGCTGTTGGTGTAGGTGTAGCTGTTGGTGTAGGTGTAGCTGTTGGTGTAGGTGTAGCTGTTGGTGTAGGTGTAGCTGTTGGTGTAGGTGTAGCTGTTGGTGTAGGTGTAGCTGTTGGTGTAGGTGTAGCTGTTGGTGTAGGTGTAGCTGTTGGTGTAGGTGTAGCTGTTGGTGTAGGTGTAGCTGTTGGTGTAGGTGTAGGTGTTGGTGTAGGTGTAGGTGTAGGTGTAGGTGTAGGTGTTGGTGTAGGTGTAGGTGTTGGTGTAGGTGTAGGTGTTGGTGTAGGTGTAGGTGTTGGTGTAGGTGTAGGTGTTGGTGTAGGTGTAGGTGTTGGTGTAGGTGTAGGTGTAGGTGTAGGTGTAGGTGTTGGTGTAGGTGTAGGTGTAGGTGTAGGTGTAGGTGTAGTGTAGGTGTAGGTGTTGGTGTAGGTGTAGGTGTTGGTGTAGGTGTAGGTGTAGGTGTTGGTGTAGGTGTAGCTGTTGGTGTAGGTGTAGCTGTTGGTGTAGGTGTAGCTGGTGGTGTAGGTGTAGCTGTTTGTGTAGGTGTAGCTGTTGGTGGAGGTGTAGGTGTAGCTGTTGGTGTAGGTGTTGCTGTAGCTGTTGGTGTAGGTGTAGGTGTTGGTGTAGGTGCAGCTGTTGGTGTAGGTGTAGCTGTTGGTGTAGGTGTAGCTGTTGGTGTAGGTGTAGCTGTTGGTGTAGGTGTAGCTGTTGGTGTAGGTGTAGCTGTTGGTGTAGGTGTAGCTGTTGGTGTAGGTGTAGCTGTTGGTGTAGGTGTAGCTGTTGGTGTAGGTGTAGCTGTTGGTGTAGGTGTAGCTGTTGGTGTAGGTGTAGCTGTTGGTGTAGGTGTAGTGTGGTGTAGGTGTAGATGTTGGTGTAGGTGTAGCTGTTGGTGTAGGTGTAGCTGTTGGTGTAGGTGTAGCTGTTGGTGTAGGTGTAGCTGTTGGTGTAGGTGTAGCTGTTGGTGTAGGTGTAGCTGTTGGTGTAGGTGTAGCTGTTGGTGTAGGTGCAGCTGTTGGTGTAGGTGTAGGTGTTGGTGTAGGT
The DNA here is from genome assembly GCA_034096865.1 of Theodoxus fluviatilis. Lineage (NCBI taxonomy): Eukaryota > Metazoa > Mollusca > Gastropoda > Cycloneritida > Neritidae > Theodoxus > Theodoxus fluviatilis. The sequence continues at coordinate 10,047 of JAWQFJ010003437.1, read as the reverse complement.
GTAGGTGTAGGTGTAGGTGTAGGTGTAGGTGTTGGTGTAGGTGTAGGTGTTGGTGTAGGTGTAGGTGTTGGTGTAGGTGTAGGTGTTGGTGTAGGTGTAGGTGTTGGTGTAGGTGTAGGTGTTGGTGTAGGTGTAGGTGTTGGTGTAGGTGATGTTGGTGTAGGTGTAGTGTAGGTGTAGGTGTAGTGTTGGTGTAGGTGTAGCTGTTGGTGTAGGTGTAGCTGTTGGTGTAGGTGCAGCTGTTGGTGTAGGTGTAGCTGTTGGTGTAGGTGTAGCTGTTGGTGTAGGTGTAGGTGTTGGTGTAGGTGTAGGTGTTGGTGTAGGTGTAGGTGTTGGTGTAGGTGTAGGTGTTGGTGTAGGTGTAGGTGTTGGTGTAGGTGTTGGTGTAGGTGTAGGTGTAGGTGTTGGTGTAGGTGTAGGTGTTGGTGTAGGTGGTGTTGGTGTAGGTGTAGGTGTTGGTGTAGGTGTAGGTGTAGGTGTAGGTGTAGGTGTTGGTGTAGGTGTAGTGTAGGTGTAGGTGTAGGTGTTGGTGTAGGTGTAGGTGTAGGTGTAGGTGTAGGTGTTGGTGTAGGTGTAGGTGTTGGTGTAGGTGTAGCTGTTGGTGTAGGTGTAGCTGTTGGTGTAGGTGTAGCTGTTGGTGTAGGTGTAGGTGTTGGTGTAGGTGTAGATGTTGGTGTAGGTGTAGCTGTTGGTGTAGGTGTAGCTGTTGGTGTAGGTGTAGCTGTTGGTGTAGGTGTAGCTGTTGGTGTAGGTGTAGCTGTTGGTGTAGGTGTAGCTGTTGGTGTAGGTGTAGCTGTTGGTGTAGGTGTAGCTGTTGGTGTAGGTGTAGCTGTTGGTGTAGGTGTAGGTGTTGGTGTAGGTGCAGATGTTGGTGTAGGTGTAGCTGTTGGTGTAGGTGCAGATGTTGGTGTAGGTGTAGCTGTTGGTGTAGGTGTAGCTGTTGGTGTAGGTGCAGAAGTTGGTGTAGGTGTAGCTGTTGATGTATGTGTAGGTGTAGCTGTGGGTGTAGGTGCAGATGTTGGTGTAGGTGTAGCTGTTGGTGTAGGTGTAGCTGTTGGTGTAGGTGTAGCTGTTGGTGTAGGTGCAGCTGTTGGTGTAGGTGTAGCTGTTGGTGTAGGTGTAGCTGTTGGTGTAGGTGTAGGTGTTGGTGTAGGTGCAGCTGTTGGTGTAGGTGTAGATGTTTGTGTAGCAGTAGCTGTTGGTGTAGGAGCAGCTCTTGGTGTAGGTGCAGCTGTTGGTGTAGGTGGAGATGTTGGTGTAGGTGTAGGTGTAGGTGTTGGTGTAGGTGTAGGTGTAGGTGTAGGTGTAGGTGTTGGTGTAGGTGTAGGTGTTGGTGTAGGTGTAGGTGTTGGTGTAGGTGTAGGTGTAGGTGTTGGTGTAGGTGTAGGTGTTGGCGTAGGTGTAGGTGTAGCTGTTGGTGTAGGTGTAGCTGTTGGTGTAGGTGTAGCTGTTGGTGTAGGTGTAGCTGTTGGTGTAGGTGTAGCTGTAGCTGTTGGTGTAGGTGCAGTTGTTGGTGTAGGTGTAGGTGTTGCTTTAGGTGTAGCTGTTGGTGTAGGTGTAGGTGTTGCTTTAGGTGTAGCTGTTGGTGTAGGTGTAGCTGTAGCTGTTGGTGTAGGTGTAGGTGTTGGTGTAGGTGCAGCTGTTGGTGTAGGTGTAGCTGTTGGTGTAGGTGTAGCTGTTTGTGTAGGTGTAGCTGTTGGTGTAGGTGTAGGTGTAGCTGTTGGTGTAGGTGCAGATGTTGGCGTAGGTGTAGGTGTAGCTGTTGGTGTAGGTGTAGGTGTTGGTGTAGGTGCAGCTGTTGGTGTAGGTGCAGCTGTTGGTGTAGGTGTAGCTGTTGGTGTAGGTGCAGCTGTTGGTGTAGGTGTAGCTGTTGGTGTAGGTGCAGCTGTTGGTGTAGGTGTAGCTGTTGGTGTAGGTGTAGATGTTGGTGTAGGTGTAGGTGTAGCTGTTGGTGTAGGTGTAGGTGTTGCTTTAGGTGTAGCTGTTGGTGTAGGTGTAGCTGTTGGTGTAGGTGTAGCTGTAGCTGTTGGTGTAGGTGCAGTTGTTGGTGTAGGTGTAGGTGTTGCTTTAGGTGTAGCTGTTGGTGTAGGTGTAGATGTTGGTGTAGGTGTAGGTGTTGCTTTAGGTGTAGCTGTAGGTGTAGGTGTAGCTGTTGGTGTAGGTGCAGATGTTGGTGTAGGTGTAGGTGTAGCTGTTGGTGTAGGTGTAGGTGTTGGTGTAGGTGTAGCTGTTGGTGTAGGTGTAGGTGTTGGTGTAGGTGTAGGTGTAGCTGTTGGTGTAGGTGCAGATGTTGGTGTAGGTGCAGCTGTTGGTGTAGGTGTAGGTGTTGGTGTAGGTGCAGATGTTGGTGTAGGTGCAGATGTTGGTGTAGGTGTAGGTGTTGCTTTAGGTGTAGCTGTAGGTGTAGCTGTAGCTGTTGGTGTAGGTGCAGATGTTGGTGTAGGTGCAGCTGTTGGTGTAGGTGGAGATGTTGGTGTAGGTGTAGGTGTAGCTGTTGGTGTAGGTGTAGGTGTTGGTGTAGGTGTAGCTGTAGCTGTTGGTGTAGGTGTAGCTGTAGCTGTTGGTGTAGGTGCAGATGTTGGTGTAGGTGTAGATGTAGCTGTTGGTGTAGGTGCAGATGTTGGTGTAGGTGCAGATGTTGGTGTAGGTGCAGCTGTTGGTGTAGGTGTAGCTGTTGGTGTAGGTGTAGATGTTGGTGTAGCTGTAGCTGTTGGTGTAGGTGTAGGTGTTGCTTTAGGTGTAGCTGTTGGTGTAGGTGTAGATGTTGGTGTAGCTGTAGCTGTTGGTGTAGGTGTAGGTGTTGGTGTAGGTGTAGCTGTTGGTGTAGGTGTAGCTGTTGGTGTAGGTGCAGCTGTTGGTGTAGGTGTAGCTGTTGGTGTAGGTGTAGCTGTTGGTGTAGGTGCAGATGTTGGTGTAGGTGCAGCTGTTGGTGTAGGTGTAGCTGTTGGTGTAGGTGTAGATGTTGGTGTAGGTGTAGCTGTTGGTGTAGGTGTAGATGTTGGTGTAGGTGTAGCTGTTGGTGTAGGTGTAGCTGTTGGTGTAGGTGCAGATGTTGGTGTAGGTGTAGCTGTTGGTGTAGCTGTAGCTGTTGGTGTAGGTGTAGGTGTTGCTTTAGGTGTAGCTGTTGGTGTAGCTGTTGGTGTAGGTGCAGATGTTGGTGTAGGTGCAGCTGTTGGTGTAGGTGCAGATGTTGGTGTAGGTGCAGATGTTGGTGTAGGTGCAGATGTTGGTGTAGGTGCAGATGTTGGTGTAGGTGCAGATGTTGGTGTAGGTGCAGATGTTGGTGTAGCTGTAGCTGTTGGTGTAGGTGTAGGTGTTGCTTTAGGTGTAGCTGTTGGTGTAGGTGTAGCTGTTGGTGTAGGTGCAGCTGTTGGTGTAGGTGCAGATGTTGGTGTAGGTGCAGATGTTGGTGTAGGTGCAGATGTTGGTGTAGGTGCAGATGTTGGTGTAGGTGCAGATGTTGGTGTAGCTGTAGCTGTTGGTGTAGGTGTAGGTGTTGCTTTAGGTGTAGCTGTTGGTGTAGGTGTAGCTGTTGGTGTAGGTGCAGATGTTGGTGTAGGTGTAGCTGTTGGTGTAGCTGTAGCTGTTGGTGTAGGTGTAGGTGTTGCTTTAGGTGTAGCTGTTGGTGTAGGTGTAGCTGTTGGTGTAGGTGCAGATGTTGGTGTAGGTGCAGCTGTTGGTGTAGGTGCAGATGTTGGTGTAGGTGCAGATGTTGGTGTAGGTGCAGATGTTGGTGTAGGTGCAGATGTTGGTGTAGCTGTAGCTGTTGGTGTAGGTGTAGGTGTTGCTTTAGGTGTAGCTGTTGGTGTAGGTGTAGATGTAGCTGTTGGTGTAGGTGCAGCTGTTGGTGTAGGTGTTGATGTTGGTGTAGGTGCAGATGTTGGTGTAGCTGCAGCTGTTGGTGTAGGTGCAGATGTTGGTGTAGGTGTAGCTGTTGGGGTAGGTGTAGCTGTTGGTGTAGGTGTAGCTGTTGGTGTAAGTGTAGGTGTAGCTGTTGGGGTAGGTGTATGTGTAGATGTTGGTGTAGGTGTAGGTGTAGCTGTTGGGGTAGGTGTAGCTGTTGGTGTAGGTGTAGCTGTTGGTGTAAGTGTAGGTGTAGCTGTTGGGGTAGGTGTATGTGTAGCTGTTGGTGTAGGTGTAGGTGTAGCTGTTGGTGTAGGTGTAGCTGTGGGTGTAGGTGTAGCTGTTGGTGTAGGTGTAGCTGTTGGTGTAGGTGTAGCTGTGGGTGTAGGTGTAGCTGTGGGTGTAGGTGTAGCTGTTGGTGTAGGTGTAGGTGTAGCTGTTGGTGTAGGTGTAGCTGTGGGTGTAGGTGTAGCTGTTGGTGTAGGTGTAGCTGTGGGTGTAGGTGTAGATGTTGGTGTAGGTGTAGGTGTAGCTGTTGGTGTAGGTGTAGCTGTTGGTGTAGGTGTAGCTGTTGGTGTAAGTGTAGGTGTAGCTGTTGGGGTAGGTGTAGCATTAAGTGTAGGTGTAGCTGTTGATGTAGCTGCAGCTCTTGGTGTAGGTGTATCTGTTGGTGTAGGTGTAGCTGTTGGTTTAGGTGTAGCTGTTGGTGTAGGTGCAGATGTTGGTTTAGGTGTAGGTGTAGCTGTTGGTGTAGGTGTAGCTGTTGGTTTAGGTGTAGCGGTAGCTGCTGGTGTAGGTAAAGCTGTGGGTGTTGGTGTAGGTGTAGGTGTTGGTGTAGGTGTAGCTGTTGGTGTAGATGCAGCTGTTGGTGTATGTGTAGCTGCAGCTGTTGGTGTAGGGGTAGCTGTTGGTGTAGGTGTAGATGATGGTGTAGGTGCACCTGTTGGTGTATGTGTAGCTGTTGGTGTAGGTGTAGCTGCAGCTGTTGGTGTTGGTGTAGCTGCAGCTGTTGGTGTAGGTGTTGCTGCAGCTGTTGGTGTAGGTGTAACTACAGCTGTTGGTGTAGGTGTAGCTGCAGCTGTTGGTGAAGTTGTAGCTGCAGCTGTTGGTGTAGGTGTTGCTGCAGCTGTTGGTGTAGGTGTTACTACAGCTGTTGGTGTAGGCGTAGCTGCAGCTGTTGGTGTAGGTGTAGCTGCAGCTGTTGGTGTAGGTGTAGCTGCAGCTGTTGGTGTAGGTGTAGCTGCAGCTGTTGCTTTAGGTGTAGCTGTATCTTTTGGTGTAAGTGTAGCTGTAGCTGTTGGTGTAGGTCCTCCTTGTAGCACTTCTACCCTGGCACGCTGCCGGTCTGGAATTAGGGGAGAGAGAACGAACGAACGAACGAAAAGTTTATTTGATCAGGCCACCGGACCATTTCAAAGGAGTTTACAGTATCTCGTAGCACAATTATGTTACAATTTCAAATCAATTACAGTCCCGAGACAGTGTTACCAATAACTAGCTAATCAATGTAGAAACTGTCAGACTCGACAGAGTCTTGTGCCTCGGATCTTCTCTTGAAAACCTTCAGCAAGAAAACACTTACTGGTCTGAGCACAGATGGACTCTCTGCTGAAAACAGGGTGACAAGATCATTCCGAGGACTTCCTTCAAGATATACCATGATATATTGCTGACGAATATCAGATAAAGCAGGACATTCCAAAACAAAGTGTATTTCATCTTCATCTTTCTCTCTACATAATGGACAGAGGGTTTGTGATGGCCCAGAACTGTATCTGAATCTATGAGTAAACAAATCGCTAATACCCATACGAAAGCGCGCGTATACATTCCTGAATGCCTTCTTGTCAATGGCATGCAGATAACATTCTGGCTTGAGTACATTTTTTATCTCCCTGTACAATACAAATCTACTACTTTCTTCTAGATTTGTTCGCCATTCCCGACGAAACGTATTCACTAACTTTTCTTTTAGCATATTCAGAAATGAGCGCTCGTTTGCAACAGTTTGTCGATCCCATGCGTGTCCAAAATCATGTTCGATTAAAATTTTCTTGATACCAGAAGACCATGATGAAACATGTCCGCTACGTTGCATCATCTCATATACTCGACGAGGAAGTCTGTATTCCTCCATACTCATGATTTTCAACCAGTATTTTACACACCTAATTATGGCATTCACATATAAAGGATAACGACCCGTCTCGCCATAAGCCATCATATTTGGGGTACGAGATGAAACATTCAAGAAATATTTCAAGGCTAACAAGTGGACACTTTCTATTTTGCTACATTCGTCAATACCCCACACTTCAGCTCCATACAGTAAAATTGGTTGGATCTGAGCATCGAACAATTTGAAATATACATCGGGAGTAATGTGCGGGATTTTCTTAAGTGTTCTATGTAGTAGAGCAAGTCCTGCCTTTGCTCTGTTTGCAAGATCGACTTGAGTACTACTGGATGCTAGTTTGGTTGTTATCACATTTCCCAAGTACTTGTACTCGTTTACAATCTCTAACTGTTCATCACCCAAGTACCACTTTTCATGGGTTGCCACATGACCCCCTAGTCGATTAATCATCACTTTCGACTTCTGGATATTCACCCCTAGTCCTAGTCTATCTGCAGCCTTTTTAAGGACGTTGAGCTGGTTCTGCAGGCCGATCACAGTGTCAGACAAAAGAACTATATCATCCGCAAACAAAAGAATACATATGTCTGGCGTGTTTGGTATGAGCTGGATACCGTGTTTAGCGTTGTCAATGACCTCGTCAGCAAGAGAGTCAATTAAGTATGAGAACAAAAGTGGACTTAATTTACAGCCCTGCTTCAACCCCACAAAACTGTCGAAAAACTGAGATTGACCTTGACCCCGACTTCCTCTTACGCAATACTGCACGGATTTGTACATTTCCTTCAAAACATGCAGTAATTTCCCCCTAATTCCATTCCTTTCCAGTATTGACCACAAAACCTGCCTATTGACCGTGTCGAATGCCTTTTTAAAATTGATAAACCCCAAGTACAATTTCTTACGTGCAACTAGACGCTTCTTAATGATGTTACACAAAACAAACATGTTGTCCACAGTGGAATATCCCTTCCTAAAGCCCGCCTGTTCTTCTCGCAACAGTCTATGTTCATCTGCCCAGTTTTGTAATCTGTCATTCAATATATGAGCAAACACCTTACCAAAAACACTGGTCAATGCAATGCCACGATAATTGTCAGGTGACTCTTTGTCACCACATTTGAATAATGGTACAATAAATGATTTAGACCAGGATATGGGGAAAGCCCCTTTATCAAAAATTTCATTAAACAGTCGTAACAAGTGAGTCAAGCAGGAATTTTTTGCGGACTTCAGCATTTCACCGATAATTTCATCTGGGCCGCACGCTTTACCAGTTTTTAATTGAGCCAACGCATTAGTGATTTCACTGGTAGTTATAGGAGCATTAAGCATGCAATAATCATCAAGCACAGGAATTGGATATTGATGAACAAAGTCGGTTCTGGAAGCACACTGAACTGCAAATAAATTAGCAAAATGTGTGTGCCATGCTTCCATCGATATGTTATTCTCCACGTATGTCTTACATGATATTTGTCTACATGCTTTCCAAAAATTGACACTATCATTGATATTATTGTTTAAAAAGGAATTCAAGAAATCTGCAAATGCTTGCTTCTTTGTCCTAACTAAATGTTTGTACTCCTGCCTGCTTTTCAAATACCGAAATCTATCTTCAGTCTGTCGAGAATGTAAGTATCTCCGCAACAATTTTCTGCTCTTTTTCCTAGCTATATGGCACTCTTTGTCAAACCACCGCAATTCCGAGTTACAATTTCTCCGTTGTCTGTGTACAGTTTTCCGCATAAAATCTGCCGCGTGTACATAGCATGAGGTCAAAGTATCTGTCGCAACATCCACATTAATTGATGGACCCAACATGTACTCATCAACTTTGTCATCTCTCATAATCCTATCATAATTTTCCACATATTCATCCACAAAAACTTCATCCCAGGCAATCCAACTGTATGACAATGCAGGATTTTCATTACAGGGGCTGGATATACAGGCGCACAAACACAATTCTAAGCACATATGGGGAGAGACAACAGTCTCTACAATATTAAAAGACCGACACAGTTTGTGCAAATCCCTAGAGACTATGAAGTAGTCTATAACACTGCTTCCGCTCGATGAGACAAATGTAAACATACCCGATAGTGGTCCGTCTACCGAGCCATTCAAAATTGACAAATCAAAGGCATTACAGAAGGACAGCAAAGAATGACCATATCTGTTAACGACGTTGTCACTGGAAGATCGCGTCTCCGCCAGAATATCTGTTCTAACATCAAAAATGTTTTCACAGTCAATTGTGTTATAATTCGCTGTTCTAGCGTTAAAGTCTCCACACAGCAAAAGTGCACAATCATCGTGCTTACTACAGATATCTAGCACGCATTTCTCTAGTAGTCGTATACCATTCGAATCGTCCGCAGTTTCATAGTATGGGGAGCCAGAGGGTGGTACATACGTACAAAAAACCAAGATATCCTTATCCATACGGAACAGTGACCTTTGCATTTTAAAAACCACGATGTTATCAAAAGAACAATGTATTTGGCTAATATACTTTCGCAGCTTTTTCTTTACTAAACAAAGAACCCCTCCTGAGGGCCTTCCTCGAGCTGACAACTTTTTTGCAGGGGCAATGTACGCATCGAAAGACGCTAAACACAAAGCAGGATCAAAATACTGGGTGAACGTTTCGCAGAGACAAACAAAAGAAAACTTCTCCAAATTACTGATAAAGTCCGGATCATCAAATTTGGACCATAATCCATCTACGTTCCATGATAACAAAAAAAAGGAATTGGAACCAGAGACAGACTCGGCACAGACCTCGGGGCAGTTGGCTGGGCTTCGGCCTGCTTCCTATCTGGCAGTGTGGTCGCTGGCTGCGGCTCTGGCGTAGGAACGGGTGTGCGGTCTGTCCGTCCTGTCCATCGTGTTCCTCGGTTGCCGTCGTGCCTCAGTGTGGAGGACGCCGCCCTTAAAAAAGGCGAAAAGTCCCTTCTCCCTCGCCTGCTGCATCTCCTGGCGTTGTCTCGGTGTAAGGTCGCCAGATACTCCAATCTTCCTCTCTCGGAGTTCATTGCGCTTCTGCAAGATTTCTATCTTCGTCACAGATCGAAGCACGCGAGCGATGAGTGGTCTGGTCTTGTCAGGTGTACGTCTGCCCAACCTATGAGCCCGCACGATGTCGGTCACGGCTATTGGCGTAGACAGCACAGAATTCACGACCTCCGTGAATATAGCTTCGCAGTCCTCGTGCTTCCCGCCCTCTTCCTCCGGTACGCCGTAAAGTAGGATGTTGTCCCGGCGGTCACGAATGTCACGATCTTCCACCCTGCATTCGACCTCACGAAGCGCTTCATTCGTTCTTTTCAGTTCATTCACTATGAGGTCAATTTCTTCTTCATGATCTTTGACTTGGTCCTGAACTTTTCCTATTTCCCTCTCTATGTTTCCTATTCTGTCACTAATATCAGTCAGCTTGACCTGCATATTTCTCACTTCTGTAGCTATGCCAGACATCTGTTCCACAATAGCTTTCACAGCCACATCAACGATTCTCTGTACCTCGTCTGCTTCAACAGGCCCGGGTTGGCGCTCGATGTCATTGCTCAAAAGCAAAATTCCAGATCGATCGAAGGTGTACATCGAGGTGATCGCCTGGAGAGTAGCTTCATGCGACGCATTAGCGTGCATGTTTCCGTCATACACCGCCAACACCAAAGTCGAAACACAGTTCGAAAGGCATAGAGCCTGTCCCAACATGGCGTACCCATACATCATGTAGAGTCCAACAGTGCAGATCATAAGACGGGCGGAAAAGTCAGTCCAGAAATCCCAATCAGACTCAGGGTTGTACGCTGCACATACCTTGCGACGTTGACGCGACTTCCCGCAAGCAGCAAACACACCGATTCGGCGTCGATAGGTCTCAGCATCAACACCCATGGTTGACGCGAACACTGTTCACTCAGTTCAGCACAACTGTATCTCACATCCAAAAAAAGTCACTTAATTACTCCGGAAAAGACGTCAACAACAGACTCACCCCCAATGTTACAATCAAAGAAAGCTTTTCACATCACCTTGACCGCTGAAACTCTTCA
>JAWQFJ010003436.1:0-15324 GCA_034096865.1 Theodoxus fluviatilis | reverse complement strand
AGCGTGCAATGGACACTGTATCTGCCAGCGTACATAGGACACTGTGTCTGTCAGCGTGCAATGGACACCGTGTCTGCCAGCGTGCAATGGACATTGTATCTGCCTGCGTACAATGGACATCGTGTCTGTCAGCGTGCAATGGACTCTGTATCTGAAAGCGTGCAATGGACACCGTGTCAGTCAGCGTGCAACGGACACTGTGTCTATCAGCGTGCAATGGACACTGTATCTGCCAGCGAGCAATGGACACTGTATCTGCCAGCGTGCAATGGACACCGTGTCTGTCAGCGTGCAATGGACATCGTGTCTGTCAGCGTGCAATGGACATCGTGTCTGTCAGCGTGCAATGGACACTGTGTCTGTCAGCGTGCAATGGACACCGTGTCTGTCAGCGTGCAATGGACACCGTGTCTGTCAGCGTGCAATGGACACAGTGTCTGTCAGCGTGCAATGGACACTGTGTCTGTCAGCGTGCAATGGACACCGTGTCTGTCAGCGTGCAATGGACACCGTGTCTGTCAGCGTGCAATGGACACCGTGTCTGTCAGCGTGCAATGGACACCGTGTCTGTCAGCGTGCAATGGACACTGTCTGTCAGCGTGCAATGGACAACGTGTCTGCCAGCGTGCAATGGACACTGTGTCTGTCAGCGTGCAATGGACACTGTGTCTGTCAGCGTGCAATGGACACTGTGTCTGTCAGCGTGCAATGGACACCGTGTCTGTCAGCGTGCAATGGACACTGTATCTGTCAGCGTGCAATGGACACTGTGTCTGCCAGCGTGCAATGGACACGTGTCTGTCAGCGTGCAATGGACACTGTGTCTGCCGTCTGTCAGCGTGCAATGGACACTGTGTCTGTCAGCGTGCAATGGACACCGTGTCTGTCAGCGTGCAATGGACACTGTATCTGTCAGCGTGCAATGGACATCGTGTCTGTCATTGTGCAATGGACACTGCGTCTGTCAGCGTGCAATGGACACCGTGTCTGTCAGCGTGCAATGGACACCGTGTCTGTCAGCGTGCAATGGACACTGTATCTGCCAGCGTGCAATGGACACTGTGTCTGTCAGCGTGCAATGGACACTGTGTCTGTCAGCGTGCAATGGACACTGTGTCTGTCAGCGTGCAATGGACACTGTGTCTGTCAGCGTGCAATGGACACGTGTCTGTCAGCATGCAATGGACACCGTGTCTGTCAGCGTGCAATGGACACCGTGTCTGTCAGCGTGCAATGGACACCGTGTCTGTCAGCGTGCAATGGACACTGTGTCTGTCAGCGTGCAATGGACACCGTGTCTGTCAGCGTGCAATGGACACCGTGTCTGTCAGCGTGCAATGGACACTGTGTCTGTCAGCGTGCAATGGACACCGTGTCTGTCAGCGTGCAATGGACACAGTGTCTGTCAGCGTGCAATGGACACCGTGTCTGTCAGCGTGCAATGGACACCGTGTCTGTCAGCGTGCAATGGACACCGTGTCTGTCAGCGTGCAATGGACACTGTGTCTGTCAGCGTGCAATGGACACTGTGTCTGTCAGCGTGCAATGGACACCGTGTCTGTCAGCGTGCAATGGACACCGTGTCTGTCAGCGTGCAATGGACACGTTGTAAGTCAGCGTGCAATGGTAACGTTGTCTGTCAGCGTGCAATGGACACTGTGTCTGTCAGCGTGCAATGGACACCGTGTCTGTCAGCGTGCAATGGACACCGTGTCTGTCAGCGTGCAATGGACACGTGTCTGTCAGCGTGCAATGGACACGTGTCTGTCAGCGTGCAATGGACACCGTGTCTGTCAGCGTGCAATGGACACGTGTCTGTCAGCGTGCAATGGACACCGTGTCTGTCAGCGTGCAATGGACACTGTGTCTGTCAGCGTGCAATGGACACTGTGTCTGTCAGCGTGCAATGGACACCGTGTCTGTCAGCGTGCAATGGACACTGTGTCTGTCAGCGTGCAATGGACACCGTGTCTGTCAGCGTGCAATGGACACCGTGTCTGTCAGCGTGCAATGGACACTGTGTCTGTCAGCGTGCAATGGACACCGTGTCTGTCAGCGTGCAATGGACACTGTGTCTGTCAGCGTGCAATGGACACCGTGTCTGTCAGCGTGCAATGGACACCGTGTCTGTCAGCGTGCAATGGACACTGTGTCTGTCAGCGTGCAATGGACACCGTGTCTGTCAGCGTGCAATGGACACTGTGTCTGTCAGCGTGCAATGGACACTGTGTCTGTCAGCGTGCAATGGACACTGTGTCTGTCAGCGTGCAATGGACACCGTGTCTGTCAGCGTGCAATGGACACTGTGTCTGTCAGCGTGCAATGGACACTGTGTCTGTCAGCGTGCAATGGACACTGTGTCTGTCAGCGTGCAATGGACACTGTGTCTGTCAGCGTGCAATGGACACCGTGTCTGTCAGCGTGCAATGGACACTGTGTCTGTCAGCGTGCAATGGACACTGTGTCTGTCAGCGTGCAATGGACACTGTGTCTGTCAGCGTGCAATGGACACCGTGTCTGTCAGCGTGCAATGGACACTGTGTCTGTCAGCGTGCAATGGACACCGTGTCTGTCAGCGTGCAATGGACACTGTGTCTGTCAGCGTGCAATGGACACCGTGTCTGTCAGCGTGCAATGAACATCGTGTCTGTCAGCGTGCAATGGACACTGTGTCTGTCAGCGTGCAATGGACACTGTGTCTGTCAGCGTGCAATGGACACTGTGTCTGTCAGCGTGCAATGGACACCGTGTCTGTCAGCGTGCAATGGTCACTATGCATGTCAGCGTGCAATGGACACTGTGTCTGTCAGCGTGCAATGGACACCGTGTCTGTCAGCGTGCAATGGACACTGTGTCTGTCAGCATGCAATGGTCACTAAGCATGTCAGCGTGCAATGGACACTGTGTCTGTCAGCGTGCAATGGACACCGTGTCTGTCAGTGCGCAATGGACACCGTGTCTGCCAGCGTGCAATGGACACCGTGTCTGTCAGCGCGCAATGGACACCGTGTCTGTCAGTGCGCAATGGACACCGTGTCTGTCAGCGTGCAATGGACACCGTGTCTGTCAGCGTGCAATGGACACCGTGTCTGTCAGCGTGCAATGGACACCGTGTCTGTCAGCGTGCAATGGACACCGTGTCTGTCAGCGTGCAATGGACACCGTGTCTGTCAGCGTGCAATGGACACCGTGTCTGCCAGCGTGCAATGGACACCGTGTCTGTCAGCGTGCAATGGTCACTATGCATGTCAGCGTGCAATGGACACCGTGTCTGTCAGTGCGCAATGGACACTGTGTCTGTCAGCGTGCAATGGACACCGTGTCTGTCAGCGTGCAATGGACACTGTGTCTGTCAGCATGCAATACACACCGTGCCTGTCAGCGTGCAATGGTCACTATGCTTATCAGAGTGCAATACACACCGTGTCTGTCAGCGTGAAATGGACACTGTGTCTGTCAGCATGCAGTGGACACCGTGTCTGTCAGCGTGAATATGAAAATTGTGTCTGTCAGCGTGCAATGGACACCGTGTCAGCCAGCGTGCAATGGACACCGTGTCTGTCAGTGCGCAATGGACACCGTGTCAGCCAGCGTGCAATGGACACCGTGTCAGCCAGCGTGCAATGGACACCGTGTCTGTCAGTGCGCAATGGACACTGTGTCTCTCAGCGTGCAATGAACACTGTGTCTGTCAGCGTGCAATGGACACTGTGTCTGTCAGCGTGCAATGAACACCGTGCCTGTCAGCGTGCAATGGTCACTATGCATGTCAGCGTGCAATGGACACTGTGTCTGTCAGCGTGCAATGCACACCGTGTCTGTCAGCGTGCAATGGACACTGTGTCTGTCAGCATGCAATGAACATCGTGTCTGTCAGCGTGCAATGCACACCGTGTCTGTCAGCGTGCAATGAACATCGTGTCTGTCAGCGTGCAATGGACACTGTGTCTGTCAGCGTGCAATGGACACTGTGTCTGTCAGCGTGCAATGGACACTGTGTCTGTCAGCGTGCAATGGACACTGTGTCTGTCAGCGTGCAATGGACACTGTGTCTGTTAGCGTGCAATGGACACTGTGTCTGTCAGCGTGCAGTGGACACTGTGTCTGTCAGCGTGCAGTGGACACTGTGTCTGTTAGCGTGCATTGGACACCGTGTCTGTCAGCGTGAATATGAAAATTGTGTCTGTCAGCGTGCATTGGACACTGTGTCTGTCAGCGTGCAATGGACACTGTGTCTGTCAGCGTGCAATGGACACTGTGTGTGTCAGAATAGCTGTTTAAGTCGCTGCTTTCACAATAATTTTGCACGCTTCCAGCGATCGTCGCCATTTTGCGTTGGAAGGAAGTACCTAGGTGACGTTGCGGTATCGCACATGCGCACGAAAATGCCCTTTCTTTCGGCCAAGTGAATAACAACAGTTTTACAACGCAATATCTCTCAAAAGAAAAGTGTTCTTACTAAAGGAACGGAACTGATAGGTTTAACTTTGCATAATGTGTCTGCTAACAGTACAAGTTGCTCGTGCCCAAGTGGATCTTTAAAAGCATTTACATTTAAGATGACAACGTACAGCTGGTAGAAATGCCGCAGGATATGTTTACTGAACTGTAATAAGTCCACATGTCAATCTTTTCTAAATTCAGGTGATGTCACCATGGCGGGCCCCTCCTCAGGGACTGAAATAGTACCAAAACTCTGTGAGTATACAGTTTTGCTATTTCAACTTTCATCGCATGGGTCCGTCACAAGTTATATGGTGTTACAAGACAGGGCTCTGATTATTATTAATTGAGAGGGTGTCTACGGGGAAACGCACTGCTATCTTGTAACATTCACTCACCTTTCTCGCTGTCAAGAATGAACAGGACAACAGAGAAGATAAGGGCAGACATCGAATACCAAATGACTTTCATAATGATTGAAAAGATGGGCAATGATTGTTAAAACAACGTGCATGAGTAATACTTATTTAATCCTAATTTAGCCAACCAGCCTATACTATAAGGTAGAGCTTATATGGAAGGAGAGTTCACGTGAGTCCGCTCCTTGGAAGAATGCTGAAGAGGTCAGAGCCGTTGACCCCGATGGTCGTTCTAAAAGGGCTGGTGGTTTTGGTGACGACTGACGCAGGGATGGGTCCTGATAGAAGGGAGGGCTGGAATCTCATCATCTCCCCTCTCGTCCTTCTTGTGATCAGGCAGAGCATAGAATCTGGTGGGGGTCTGGCGAGGGGGGAGTGGGGGGGGGGGGTAGGGAACGGCGTCTGAGCTTGTGGCTGTTTGGTTGACGTGGCCCACTCCCCCCCCCCCCCCCCCCCCCCCACCCCTGCCCGAGGGCTGGTGCTGGGATCGTCAAGAGAGGCCAGCATGACTCAGACCTGGAGTAGATAAGAGGTAGAGGTCAGATGTCACCCGTCCTTCCTCCCATATCGGCATGGCCTTGCCACAGATGATTCCATTCCACGCAAGGAGCAGGAAAGCAGAGAGTCAGAAGACAGCAGTCTTTTTATTCCCTCCCCACTATCTCCATTCAAAGTCTCAGGAATTAACTCCCCCTAAACCAATGGGGTAATTCGGATTTGGTCGTGCTTGGCCAGCACATTTTCCCACCCTAACTTTAAAAGTTGGCCAATCACATTGAACGCCTATACGTTGAATTTATCAATGTCAAGGTTACTCATACTGGAAGCTCGGCGCCTTAATTTGAAATTGTTCACTGTTTCATCATGAGGCTTCACCACAGCAAACTACTTTCAAGGCATGGCTGGTTCTCTAATAACTACATTTGAGGCCTGGCTAGCTTCTACATTCTTAAGTGTCCATTATTTAACACATGCATAAACATGCAACTGATAACAGTAGTAGTATTATAGTTCATAATCTGACAACTCACACAGAAAACAGGGAGAAAGGATCACTTCAATGTTACTTACTTACTTACGCCTTTGACCCCTCCTGGGGCATAGGCCGCAAACAAGGATTCTCCAGCCATCCCGGCAATCTTTTCCAACTGTCCCCAGGAGTGGCCTGTTCTCTTGTCATCGGCGTCCAGGTCTCGGCGCCAACTGTTGCGAGGTCTACCTCTCTTTCTCTTCCCTTGCTGGTTCCATGAAAGGGACTGTCTGGTGGTGTTTGAGACCGGTTTGTATAATGTGTGCCCTAACCATCTCTAGCGCCTTTGAATGATCTCTTGGTCTGCTGATTTTTGGTTTGAGTGTTGCCAGAGCTCCTCGTTGCTGATCTTTTCAGGCCATCGTATCTGTAGAATGCGGCGCAGACATGTACACATGAGTAAATCCGTAACCTTGATTCCACTTGTGTACAATTCTTAATAATGCGGATAGGACGTACGGTCATATATGGGTTGACTCATGTCACCAATGCAGAGGATCTAAACGTCAGTGAAGTGTACAACCATGATCAGTTCTACACCATTATTTTCAGCAGTAGTTTTAGTACCAAAACACTCGTCAGTCACTGTAAAGTTTCGACATACATTTACCTTAGTCATGATAAGGCTCTGGAACTGTCATATGGGTATATGTATTAGTGGGAAGACTACAAATTCAAGACTTCTGCGTAATGATTTGGTACACACTTAGTGACTTACCAAAGGCGACTGCACATAAAAGCCGAATACTGATTTTTCCAGCAATGGTTTCAATGCCAAAACATTCAGAAAGCCTTGCACGTTTTGGGAATGCATTTGCTGTATCTATAATAAATCTCTGAAACCTTGTCTTTGAAAGGGAAAATATACCAAAGTATCATGTGAATACTTGTAAGACACAGTGCTAACGATGTCTGTGGATGTCAAATAGTACGAATTTTCCGTGTTTATTTAGTCACACCCCTTTCCGCAAAAGCAAAAATAACATTTGAAAAACTCAAATCCTTGGCTAGAATTTGACACATAGTAAATAAAAAGATATATCATTAAAAGAAAGACAAGAAGGGCAAAGCCCATACGACTCACATGCTTGACCTTGACCTTTATATGACCTTGACCTTCATATGACCTTGACATTCAGGTGACCTTCAAGGTCAAGGTCAAACAACTAAACCTACCAATGACATCATACACAAAGAAATGCTTTACACATTTTTCCTACCAAAATACATGTGACCTTGACCCAAGGTCAAGGTCATCCAAGGTCATGCAACACAAAGCTGTTAATTCAAGACATAGGAAGCACAATGGTGCTTATTGGCACTTTCTACCATGAGATATAGTCACTTTTAGTGGTTCACTACCCCATTTTGGTCACATTTCATAAGGGTCAAAGTGACCTTGACCTTGATGATATGTGAACAAATGTGTCTCATGATGAAAGTATAACATGTGAAACAGTTATCTTCCATAGTTCAGGGTCAAGGTCACTTCAAAATATGTATACAATCCAACTTTGAAGAGCTCCTGCGACCTTGACCTTGAAGCAAGGTCAACCAAACTGGTATCAAAAGATAGGGCTTGCTTTGACCTATATACCACTTGTAGCTAAGGTCGCCATTCTCAATAACGTGGGAGAAAATTGGGAAAATGTGAAAAATGACTGTTTTTGAGACCACATTTATGGCTCCTGTGACCTTGACCTTGAAGCAAGGTCAAGTCACTATGTATGTTTTTTGAGGCCTTGTCATCATACACCATCATGCAACATTTGGTGTTGATAGACTTAATAGTCTCCGAGAAAAATCCAACGTTTAAGTTTTTTACGCCCGGACGCCCGGACGGACGGACGGACGGACGGACGGACGGACGGACGGACGACACGGCTCAGTACATAGACTCACTTTTGCTTCGCATGTGAGTAAAAAATTCTGAAAATGCATTATTTCACACTATAATGACTTTTAAAGCCCATTTCTCGAAAGTAGGTCACGCAATCTTCGCCTCTTCTGTCCACGCAACATCACACATGGATTGAGCAATGAAGCCAATGTTACGCATGCGAAATGCACAGCACAAATGCAGTCACAAATTCAAAGGATAACTTCCGATGTATTAAAGTCACGTGCACCTCTGTGTAAAAATCGATGGATTTCCATGCAACGCTCGACTACCACGTTACCTTAACTAAAAGGAAAACTAATGCAACCTGTCTTTCCAAACTAAATCGTCTGATACTAAAATGCAGTGGAGAGACATGCTTGGCAGCATGTGCACCGATGAGGGTCACTTGAGAGGTTTTGAGTTTTAATTCCGTTCAGAAATCTCAACTACCACTGCGCATACTTTGTGAGTTTTTAGTATCAGATCCACATAGAAATTGTTGTTTTACAAGTCTATAGGGAGCATGTGTGATACGTGTTGTGCTACAACCGCATTTGATTATGTTAACATTCATTTAATTATAACTTTGATTTTGCCTTACTTACACAAGCATGCGTGTAGCGAGTGGAATGATTGTAAACAGTAGACACTCACATGTAGATCTATACAGAGCACGCACGCTTGCCATCGACAGTACTACTTTGAGCTAGAAGCTTTTGAAAAGGCTTTTAGGAAGCCACAACATTTGTAATACATACTTTTGTATTAAAAATAATTCCACGATGCATACATACTTAAAGAAAAAGTTATGTATTTGAACACCGACATTAACATTTATGCTGCAAAGCATACAATTATGAAAAGTAGAAGTCACGTTTATCACTATGTTGAATAGACAGCCCACTGATTATGAAGCTGAGTACTATCCAGACAATATATCTCGTGACTTCAGAATTGGCAATTAAGCCTTACATAAGATGTGTTGCAGTGATAAAAACTAGCAAGTAGTATTATTGTTTTCTATGTCATTGTGCTGGCACTGGACGATGTAGGTTTTCACGTCTTTCATAGATTCATAGATTTCAAGACCTTGGCGTCTGGGTGAGTAGGAACCAATGTGCCTAACCGTTATTGTAACGGTCAAACGCTTTTTGGAAAATCTGTTTCCAGTCCTGACCGTCAGAAAAGAATTAAAAGAATGAACTGTTAAACGTTTTTGAGACAATCTGTTCTTAACAGAGCCACCGACCATCACATTGGAAATCTGTCTGTTATCAACCTTACTACTACGAACCATCACAAGGCTACAAGGCAACCAAATAAGTGTACAAACTGTTAGCAAAACAGAGACTATATAGGAAAAATCAGATGGTAAAATGGGACCGACTTCAAGAGAAGGCCCTGGCGAGAACAAATCGCTGTCGGAATGGAAAGTCACCATGCCATCCACCTGCAGATGGTACGGTGGTAGCAGAAACAGACGGTAATGAACCACTCTAAGCTTCTCAAAAAACAAGAATACTTGGAATTTTGATGTAAAAGTCATAGGCACACATTCAAAAAGACAAACTTAACATTTTACTCTTTTTTCAGAGCAGCGTGGAGAATAAAACTATATCTGAAAAATAAACAGAATGACTGTGGTTACGCCCAAGCATTCGCTCATGCGATCGACGACAGATGGACCCCCATGGTTTCACCTTCATCGTACGTAGACACCTTCTCACTGAAAGAAGAGGATGACTACCTCATACTGACTGTGCGTCCATCCAGTGACTGCTCCTGCACGCTACACTTCGGGAGTCCGCAGTCATTGGAGAAAGGACTCTCACCAATTGGGACCGATCACTTCTTCAAAATCACATTCGCCGGCTTTGACGAAGACAACATTCAAACCTAAACGACGCAGAGAGCACCGCAAATTGATCAAGAGTTACGCGAAAAGGGTAACGCGGATGTTGTTGAATCCGAAGAAAGCTGTTACAAACAAATGAAAAGTGCTCCTGATCTATCAGAAGTCCATGACATACAAACAATATCTGAACTGTTGTGGAGAGGGAGTAGTAACAGAACTCTTACAGAATATGTGGCAACATTTTCAAAGAATACCAGATGTGAAGCCATCTACTACTGTGGCTTGAGAGAGAAAGAAAGCCAGTTAAGCGGTTTCGATATCCAAGATCGGTCGATAATGTGTGGCTAATGTCACATCTGTATAAAACCTTTCCTTTTTCAGACGAGATTGATGGCAGGTCGTGATTGACCTTGAGAACGCAAAGGATGACTTTGACTATATCCAGGAATTCAGCGACAATATGGATAATGCTCTGAACCAAATGCTCTCGCCCAGAAACACTTTCTCTGAGGTTTACCAAATACATAGGAACAAATCCACAATTACCCAGCAAGTTGTCTCATCCAGTGGAGACATCGCCACAGAGGACTACAAGACGAAACTGTCAACAAACAAAGGACTGATCGATTCAAATTCAGCTGGACTGGAGGGCATCTGCCATGACCTTTACAGAAAGCAACGCATGGATACTGCGATTATCTCAAGGTACAAAGACCTCATCAACACTTTGCACGTGAAAGGAAAACTGTTTATCGGAAAATGCACGTCTACAGTTCAAGCGGCTGTATACTGGAATGGCTAAGAACCAGAAGATGGCACTGGGGCAGCAAACACATTTCAATCCTGAGAATGGCCAAGACTACGTAGACTGGATCTGGAACTGCTTCCTTCGAGGACTGGGGGAATACATTACGGCCTTTGCTAAGAACCTTGAGGGTGGTGCCATATACTATGGGGTGAAAGAGGCAGGGGACCACTCTGGATACACCGTGGAAGGCCTGCGCATCACTGAGGACATGGTGGAGGAGATCAAGAAAGGAATATGTGAGAAAGTACGTCACGCATGCTGTGGATCGAGCGAGATGTCTCAAGCGGCAATGGATACAAGGAGATCTCCCCAAAGGACATCCGCTGCCAAGAAAAAAAAAGATGGAACAACTGACTCTGGCCACTTCGCCGTGGACTTCATCAAACTCTTGGAGAACGAAAAAGATCCACATGCCGTCAAGAAAAGCAGCTCAGATACCAAAGCAAAAGTGAAGACAGCATCAGACATGCTCGACTCCTGTCCGTTGCCTGGACGGTTGGCGGTGTTTCCATGGAAGCGGCTGAGGGAGAGAAAAACCTCCTGGCCACCAGAATGAACAACACCATGGTCCCTCCCTCTTGGTCCCAAAGATCTCCTGCCCAAGTCTACAGACGTCACAGTGATGAGTAGACAATGAAACCTGTTCTCCCTCTGTCCCCCTGTGTTTTCTAATTGTCTGATAAACTTAGTCAAAGAACAGAACTCTCTCTGATGCTGAGAACTCCGTGTACCATGGACATTGAACTCTCTCCTTTTCGTCGTGAATGAAGATGAACAATTATCGGGATTTTATTAAGAATTGATACTGGCCGGTCATTTTAAATGTTGCTAATCGCTATGGAGCTTGAGTAACTCTGTATTTACAGGTGGGACTATCAGCAGCCATTTCAACACAGCATTCTCACACGTGGAAAGTCTCTGGGCACCATGGCACCCAACGCATCCTGAAACAGAGCAGCTCCCAGATTTCATCCAACGACCTTTCAGTCCAAACTTTGCAGTGTGTGGTAAACAAGCTCCATGCAAACAAGTCTGAATCACCAAACAATCTTCACTCCTGTTTTTTGTCTTACACATATTGGATTCTTTGCCTTTGGCAGGAATTTTTCTTGTGCAGCACATGTAAGTCAAACTAGTATAATGGAATATAAACATGATTTAGAAACCTGTTGAAATGTGTCAAATCAGGAACATGGATAGAGTAAAACGATGGACTAATTGACAGAATCACTACAAAATTTAATTCTACACAATCCCCTCCCCCCACCCCCCTCTGCCCTTCTTGCTGATCATGCACGTTCAAACTGACACTGAATTTAAATGTTTCATAGTTTTCACAGACAATTGTTCATGTTTCACACTTTGTACACAGTTCACACAGCACTGTGAATTGAAAATGAAACACACACAGGTGTGTGGAACGTTTGCATGAAAAAGCTGCTTTACACACACATCACACAGTGAGAAATGTCATGGAGCGATCAAGTTTCACACCTGCATAGATACTGAACTTGTCTGGTGAAATAAAAACTGTACATCCATGTACTTCACCAGTCTTCTCAACATATGTTTATACGGCACAACAGACGTTTAATTCAATACAGAGTTTTGGTGCCACAACCACTGCATTAAGAATACGTGAGCACAACAATAAGATTTTTTGTCTTTTTTCCCCTCCACAACATACACATGACAAATAATTAGCAATAGTTGTGTCTAATCATCACAGCAGCAGCAGCAACAACAACAACAACAACAATACACAAGGCCTCCATCTATTACTGAATACTACCAGCCTATTATGAAAAACTCACTGCTGTTTTCCTGCATTCAACTTATCACTTCCTCACTCACCATGGTGAATGTGACATTGAACAATTTAGTTTTCAGCAGAATGGAGTTGGTCACAAAAGCAGTTTGAATTTACACACACTCGTTTTATCTTCTAATCAGGATTTTCCTGTGTAGACAAGTATTTCCAAAATAAAAATTCATTTCAGTGGAACTGCAATTAGTCACAGAATCCAGCGGAGGAAGTGCATCTAGCAGCAGCTGTTGTGCATAAAAATAAACAATTACATAAATAAATAGATGAATACAGATGAAAATATATAACTAACTAACTAACTAAATTTAAATAAAATTTCGATGAATGAATGAATGAATGAATGAATGAATGAATGAATGAATGAATGAATGAATGAATGAATGAATGAATGTAAAATAAAATGAAACATAATGGAACTAAATCTGGTACAATTTAGATACAAGTTCTGGTTGCTCTCTACAAAAGCCCCAGGCCACACCAGTGCAGGTCAGGCCAGACACGGCCACAGCCACAGTCCACAAAGACGCTGTCTCAGTACGAACAGAGGACAGCCACTGCCAGTCTCGTCATCCGCATCATCGTCTGCATCGTCGTCATCCTCGTCGCCCGCATCGTCGTCATCCTCATCGTCCGCATCATCGTCATCCTCGTCGTCCGCATCGTCGTCATCCTCGTCGTCCGCATCATCGTCCGCATCGTCGTCATCCTCGTCGCCCGCATCGTCGTCATCCTCATCGTCCGCATCGTCGTCATACTCGTCGTCCGCATCGTCGTCCGCATCGTCGTCATCCTCGTCGCCCGCATCGTCGTCATCCTCGTCGTCCGCATCGTCATCATCCTCGTCGCCCGCTTCGTCGTCATCCTCATCGTCCGCATCGTCGTCATCCTCGTCGCCCGCATCGTCGTCATCCTCGTCGCCCGCATCGTCGTCATCCTCGTCGTCCGCATCATTGTCCGCATCGTCGTCATCCTCGTCGCCCGCATCGTCGTCCGCATCGTCGTCATCCTCGTCGTCTGCATCGTAGTCATCCTCGTCGCCCACATTGTCGTCATCCTTGTCTCACTGTTGGGCGCCCATCATCCTCGCCATGCGTTCAGCAAGCCATCGTCTGAATGGAGAGAGGAAAGAAGGAAGAATCTTGTCCACCGACTGAGTGGGTGGAGGCGGCATGAGCTTTCCAACAGCTTCCAGGCCTCAGCTACGCTCTGCTACAGGAGTGCACAGGGAACATGTTGAGAATGCTGGCACTGCTGGGTGAATGGACTGTGTTCCATGAGCGCGAAGTAAGTAGCATGTGTGACTGCTGTGGTAGTTGTGGGAAAAACTTTCATTGCAGTTACAGTGACATGGGCTGTCTGTCATCACTTCCCCTCAAGGTGTGTGTGTGTGTGTGTAGTGTGTGTGTAGTGTGTGTGTAGTGTGTGTGTAGTGTGTGTCTTTGTAGGTTGTATGTGTGTGTCTGTGTATGTGTAGTATGTGTGTAGTTTGTGTGTCTGGGTGTTAGTGTGTGTGTCTGTGTGTGTGTAGTGTGTGTCTGTGTAGGTTGTGTGTGTGTGTGTGTGTGTGTGTGTGTGTGTGTGTGTGTGTGTGAATGTGTGTGTCTCTCTATGTGTGTAGTAATGTGTGTGTGTGTGTAGTGTGTGTGTCTGTGTGTGTGTAGTGTTTGTGTGTAGTGTCTGTGTGTGTGTAGGGTGTGTGTTGTGTCGGTGTGTATATGTATGTGTGTGTTGTGTGTGTGTGTGGTGTATGTGTGTGTGTGTGTGTGTGTGTATAAAAACATAGGCAAACGTGACTATCACACAGAGAAATGCAGACTAGATAAGTAGATTCTGCCTTTCCAAGTTCCTGTCACAGCGCCATTTCCCCTGCCACTGAGGGGACAGGAGACAAGACAGCCACAGAGCACAGCAGAGGAAGGCCACAGCAGTCATCACCAGCAATGCCTGACCTTGTCTGTCAGGGAGAATGCTGCCCAGCAATTCTACAAGCTTTGCCCTGCACTCTCAGCTCATGCTGTCTGTAGCAGCTTCACTGCAGCCATAAACTTGTTTTAGGCTTCCTTTCTTATGCTCACCTCCGTTCTTCTTCTTGTTCTCTTTGTCTTTCCTCCTCCTTTCTTTGTCTTTCTTCTTTAACAACATCAGCAGCTTCCTGCACCTGCCTATACAAAAACACAAAGTGCATTGATGTCAGTTTCTAGAGAGAGAAAAGAAATGACAAGAAAATCGACTCTGCACTGATTAGTTCTTTCTAAATGAATACTGAATGAACATTAACTATTTCCAACTACCCCAGCTTCCTATGAAAAAGAGTCACTTTCCTCCACACTACTGTACAGCACAGTTCCCCCTGGAGGACAGGACAAGTCCCCCACAGCAGATAGAGACTACAGCTGCAGGCAGACAAAGCGTGGCAGACTGTTGTACTTGGACACAAGTCTGACCAGTCCCAGTCACTGATGCGTGACACACAAGCAGAACTGCCAGTGCGATGAAGGCAGAGCAGTTACACACTACAGCTGCTGTCCACTCTGCACAGACACAAGAGGCACGGGAAACAACACTGGGACAGCTCTGTTCGGACTGTGGTCTGACCATGCTCCTGTGGAAAAACATTTTCACGCCAAAAGCTTTTGTTCTGCACTATAGAAACATCCAGCGTGTTGTCAGAGAAGAGTACGCACAAAAGCACCCCCTGTACTGCCTCCCGTAGAGCCACGCCACCTCTAGCTGCCTCTGTACCAGCACTTTCCCCCCAGTGAGTATGGCCAGTGCTGACAGTGACTGCACCTCCACACGTCCTTTCCAATGGAAAGCAGTGCCAGGGAATCAAACACCGCACTCTACCAAGACACACGTCTGGCCATTTTCATGCTCCACGCTGACCGTGAGTGCCAAAGATCAAGTCCGTGCCAGGGAAAGCAAACACGGCACTCTACCTAGATGACACCCAAGCCAGAGCCCAGCTGTCCTCTGTCCTCGCTTCTCCTTCCACTGCAGCCCAAGCAGGACGTGTCTACACACTCTGCTCTGTCAAAAGCACTGCAAGTCTGAGACCA
>JAWQFJ010003433.1:0-32500 GCA_034096865.1 Theodoxus fluviatilis | reverse complement strand
GGCCGCCTGCATTCGCTGTGCACCTGCCTCTATACGGCAAGCGAAGTTGACGTCGCGAGCCGAGCTGACTCTAAAGACGGTGCAGCTATGCTAACCCCCTTTGCAACACGGATTACCGCCGCCCGAGGTCGAGCTACACATGGATTTGCACATTATGTGCGCATGCATATATAACATGCACGGCAGCACTAGTTTGTACCAGCGTGTGTCGAAACACACACACACACACACACACATATATATATATGTATATATACAAGCACGCACGTACACACACACACACACACACACACACACACATATATATATACAAACGCACACACACACTTGCGAACTCAAACAGACGTGCGCAAGTATGAACGCATACACATTAAGGAAAGTGTGCACACGTGAGCGTACACGCATGTATACGTGCTGACTCGCAGGCATTAACGCTCATACGCATGCATGCAATATACATGCGCACTCACGCACATGGGGATTCCCCCTTCACACACACACACACACACACACACACACACACACACACACACACACACACACACGCACACACACACTCACACACACACGCTCGAACGCAACCCCCCCCCCTCCCCCACCCCCCTCAAACACACACTCACACACTGAGAGCCGAAGACTCAGATATTCAGAATATCAAGAGACCGCATTGTACAGGCAAAATATTATATGTTGTGATATATTTCACACAATATTTTTACACCTTCAACGTAATTTTATTAAAAGACGACGAAGACAAAGAACAGTGAATGCCGAATCAAGTTTTGCGGACTAGCAGCAAAGATCCTATATATAGGGTCTTTGCTAGCAGCCTGCAGCCGAGGAGGCTACCGGGGTCCATCGGGACAGGGTCACATGATTCAAATCCAACCTTGCATTCACACCACCCGGGAAGGTCGACCCGAACCCACGCATCTTTTTAACACTCGATTTATCCCCTAACCCCGGGTTATCTTGATCGGTTAGATAAGGTACGCTCGTCAGAGGATCCTAGGTTGCGCTTTGCTATATATACTGGTTTCCAGCCAATTAAGGGAGAGCGGAACAGACAGTTGGAATCGTCTGAGTTTAGAGATAAATCGGGGTTTAAATAACTCGCCGTTCTGGATACTGGCCCTGGTGTCCAATATCGTATCCAGTCCCAAAATTCATCCCTACATGCATCTCTACTATGATTATGTAAAAGAGGAAAGTCAGTTTGTGAGTACGTTCGCATAAGAATGAACGAACTGATGCGGTTTTACGGGTTATCAGCCTGTGTAAGCCATGTACAGCCTTGATCACTAGCTGTCACTAGAGCTGGTTAGCAAATGAAACCTCGATTTCCCGCGTTATTCGTAGGGAGACGTGGTGGGTATGTTCTAACCACCGACAGCAGGTTTCACGCTGACAACAAACCACACTCTGGCTAGATATTTCCATGGAAGATGCAGACTATACCTGGATACAACTTTGCCTTATCCTTCTGAGGGGAATCGGGAAGGAAATTAGTATAGGCATGGTGGCCATGGATATGTTAGAAATGCAAGACCAAGAAACGGGTGAAACATTGCTTTTAAAACCCCCAATGTTTTCACCTTTGCCCGTAACATTCCTATAACCCCAAAGAAAACCGTGAGTTGGGGAGGGAAAGGGGCTAAGGAGAAGAGGATGGGGGGTTGGGGGTTGAGGGTTGGGGGTTGGGGGGAAGCCAGGACACTGCGCATGCAGTATGAACCGGTGCGACAGGAATGTTGTAATCGTACACTTTGACTTCACGCGTCAGGAAGCATGTTCAACCTCCAGGCCTCGCCGTGTGTGCCTTGGCTGCAGTGCCTTTTCAAAAGGCTTCACAGGAGCGAGGAAACTGCGCAGAAGTCCAGCAAGTCTCCATGCTTTGTCAGCAAAGTCCTCGATCTTTCGCAACCTCTTGCTTTGGAGACTCAACCAACCGAGCACGGCAATTCGACTCCCTCGGTCTCAATGAAATTGGGACAGTGGGATGAATAGTTTTCATTCAAAGGAGACCAGCGTTTCGGTGTTAAAAAAATTTCGTCAGTTTAGTTGAGGCCTGCACAACGACAGCAGTCAGAAAGCACCGTGAAGTGAAGAAAAGCCCGGAAAAGATAGGGTATCGTGCAACATGAGCTCCCAAAGGACTGTACAGTCAGTGAACAATAGAGGACCTAAGCTTGCACACTGTCGTTCCAGCCAGCGAGGAGATGGTGGTGTGTGATAGATGTAATGGAGGGAGGGGACTCTGATGTGCTGGGGCTCTACGGATTTCTATGTACTCCAGCAACATTGTGTGTACTTATTCTCTCTATCTCTCTCTCTCTCTCTCTCTCTCTCTCTCTCTCTCTCTCTCTCTCTCTCTCTTCAATATGACTGACTATACATGGGCTACCTGAGAAATGTTTTCATCTACAAGCTTTATCCGAGACATAATTATACTGTGAAACCGGAGACTCGTGCAGAATATCCATTGTCAACATTTCAATACCTCATATACTTTCAAAACTAACAAACAACCGCCGAAAACAGCTTCTGCACTCTGCTGCAATGTACTTATCCCATTATCCCCCCAAAAATGTTCAGCATTACACGGTGAATGCTTGCTAAGCAGCTCATCAGGTAGTTCGATTCTGAATGAACACTATTCGCATAGAAAGTTATTTCAGCGCAACGTTCCCACAATAGAGAGATTACATATCTCACCAAGGTCTCTATCAGTGAGGAAGCTGTTGCTGAACAGTGAGCATGAATGCGCAGCAGCTATTGATTTCCGCAACACCATGCAGGGAACGCATTTACACGTGCACTCATATTAATGGAGAAACAATGTATGATGAACTGTGCGTTAGAACTTGCTATTGCGCCCTGCTTCACTCTCACTACACTCCCAGAATAGACTTCGTCTCAGAGTCAAAGTCACATTGCGTTTGGCGACATTGGGGCAACTCCTCCACAACACGTGGCCAGCGCCGCGATGGTGTTCAGGGGCGTGGCGTGGTAAAATCTTCCCTGAGAGACACTTGGAGTTTCTAATTGTGGGGTTTATTTTTCCCATTATGCTATCAAATTCATGAGTAAATTAAGGCACAATTCCAATTAATATACATGTACATCACCTTTGTTTCTCTTGCAAAAAAGAAGTATAAATTTAGTAACATTTGAGCTGAATACGAAAGAAAAAAAGCAGTAAGGACGACGTTTTCTCTCATTCGTTTTACAACGTAACCATAGCAACACTTACTGAGAGGCACAGCCAGCACGGCGACCATCATCACCATGACAACGGCCAACATCAGCAGCTTTCCTGACGTCATGATTGCAGCTAGCACGTGACCAGGGTCAAATGCCAATCTTCAATGATGTCACAGTGTGGAGACTAGAATGAAACGATAAAAAATAACGCGTGAAAAACAGCTTAAAACAATGATTCGTCGATGAAACCACTGATGCTAACGGTAACGAATTTTCTAGTTTCATGTGCAGTGCACATTGCATTATCTTCATGCTATAAATGACAGTAGTAATTATTAAAATAAAGAAAGGAACAGATTGTAGAGAGACAGTTATATCTCTCATTCGTGTAGAAACAGAAATAGTATTGCAACAATGAAAACTTTGTTGATGAAATGAAAGTGTATGCAAAACAAATTCTCCCTTGCAACAGCCACGATTGCGCCGAATAAACATTATTTCTACTCGTTAGCGATCCAGTTCAACTTGAAAATAAAAAGTCATCATGCACTGGCTACATCAATTTTAAAAAAGCATTTTCAATCCAACTTTTCGTACATGATAATCTCGGTGGCATAGACTATCGTAAGTCCATCGCTATAATGTTTTGGTTAGAAAACAGTGTTCTCGCCTTGGTCATCTTAAAGTGCTTGAACAGTGCATCATCAACTGTGATTAAAAAAATAAACCCCAACAAAACTTGACTCATGCATCGAATGTAAACATAATGCACACAGGAACTCCAAATTCCATAAGATTTTGAAACTGCAATCAATGATCTTTGAAAACTATTGATTCAATTCAATGCTTCATTTTACAGGGGTTGTATAGGGTTTGGACAATTGTGTTCATCTTCCATTGGCTTTTGATTTAAATAACCTCTCTCTCTCTCTCTCTCTCTCTCTCTCTCTCTCTCTCTCTCTCTCTCTCTCTCTCTCTCCGTCCCCACCATTCACTGAAATCACTCTCTCTGAGCCTCAGAAATCGCACAAAACCAGGCTGCACCGATGCGCTGGGATATTCGACAGATATGAATGTATTCTGCCACAATAGCGTTTCAGTCTTTCATGCTAGTTTCTCCACCATTTCATCGGAGGTGGACCCACGTATGAAAGGGCGTGACTCTCGTGAACAACGCATTTTCACGGCGCAGTTTGCTCCTGGTCACCAGTCCACAGTAACATACAACGATCAGCTTTGAGCAGGAGAAACGCTGCAGCTCACAGCTATTGCTGCAAGTTCCCGTTCGACATTTGCGCCTGTGCGTGAGAAACAAGGCTAAATTGGGTAAACCTGTTTTCCAGAAAGCACTGGGTAAAGTTACCAGCGCACTATGTGACGAATACATTTTGTCAATTTACGTCACTGTGGTAAGAAAAAAAGGAAGAAAAACATTCCTCTATGAAGATGCCTAATGTGTACATGCATGAATAAATGGATAATATTCGGTTGAAATATCTCATTTTGACTTTTCTCGTGTTTTAGCTTTGTTTTCTCGTGCGCGGTAACATTTATCTATTTTCGCATGCTTCACTTTTCTCAGTCAATGATTTGCATTATAGCTAGGTGTCCCGGCACAGAACAGTAGAACAGAAAAGGACTCTCTCTCTCTCTCTCTCTCTCTCTCTCTCTCCCTCTCTCTCTCTCTATCTCTCTCTCTCCCCCCCCCTCTCTCTCTCTCTTTCTCTCTCTCTCTCTCTCTCTCTCTCTCTCTCTCTCTCTCTCTCTCTCTCCCCCCCCCCTCTCTCTCTCTCTCTCTCTCCCCCCCCCTCTCTCTCTCTCCTCTCTCTCCCTCTCTCCCCCCCCTCTCTCTCTCTCTCTCTCTCTCCCTCCCTCTCTCTCTCTCTCTCTCTCTCTCTCTCTCTCTCTCTCCCTCTCTCTCTCTCTCCCTCTTTCTCTCTCTCTCTCTCTCTCTCTTTCTCTCTCTCTCTCTCTCTCTCTCTCTCTCTCTCTCTCTCTCTCTCTCTCTGGCTTGCTCCCTCGCCCCCTCGCTGGCTACCTCGTTACTTTTTGCTGTGTTTACTTACACATCAACTCATCCCCTTAGCGCCCAATGTACATGTACGTCTTGAGTTGCAGAACTTTTGCGTAAGTGGAAATAGATACCAAGAAGTTTTTTGCGCGTCGTTTTTCGTGCGTACGACAAAGTGGGAGGTTAATCGCAGGTCACAGAGCGATCCAAATGGTGCGATTTCACATGCTTGCTTGACAACGCTCGGTCCAAACAGCGAGCACAAAATACTTCCTTGTCCACTTATTTGCTATAACGAAGAAGTATTTTCTAGCTTTACGTGCAGTGCATGCTGCATTGGCATCATGCTAGAAATGATGGCTGTGAAAAGAACTGATTGTAGAGAGACAGATATAACATTCATTTCATGTTGAAGCAAAAACATTTTTGCAAAACATTTTGGAAACCTTTCAAGGGTTGCTTCTCTTCAGAGGTTTCTGAGTCTCACCCAGGCTGCAGAGAAGCGACAGGAAAGGGTAGCTGCCACAAGCAGGCATGCCGAGGAGCGCAGTTCTTACCTGCAGGACGGTCGGGTAGATGCACAGGGGATTGAGCTGAAGGGGGCACGCTTCTGTGCCTTTGCCTTGAGGGAAGTGAAGATGTAGGCCGCTAGCCCAGCTTTTTGTACGCATCGTACGCCTCATGGACCTTACATCATATGGACGGCTGGCTCGCTCAGCCTGCACGCGCTGTGTCATATAAGAAGTTCGCCGATGGCCTCGTTTTCAACACTTTTCTGATTGCACTTCCGGTTAATCCGCTTACTATGGACGCCGCTGACGAGCGAATTCTCATGGTAAGTAAAACAGATAATTGTTCAAACAGTGATGATTTATTCCATCAGTTAAAACTGTAAGTACATTTGCAGGCATCCCAGACACACTTTGCAGTTTAAAAAATGGTATTCATTCCACTTTTGACGGAAAACAAAGCACTTTGGTCAGGCTGTTCAGACTGCTTGCGAGAGAAGTACAGAGTCTGTGTGTAAGTGTGTGCGTCGTCTGTGTGTAAATGTTCGTGTAGATGTTGTGTGAATGTCTGCTGTCATTCCGATCTCGACGTTGGCGTGAGGGTGGAAGGCAGAGGAGGGGGGGGGACGAAAGTGAGCGATCGCAGTTTAAATGGCTCGAGATCGCGCGCACCTATTTGTGTGAGTGAAAGCGTGTGTGACGGAATGCAGTAGGGATGGCATGGCCGTGGCTGATGATTTCATTGCGTCTGATTGTGTTCCTCGTTCCCCAACCTTTCATTCCACTTTTGACGGAAAACAAAGCACTTTGGTCAGGCTATCTATCTAGTTCGTCTGCTACGGACGCCACTGTCAAGCGAATTCCTGGTGTCGCTGAGGTCCGCGCGTCATCTATAAATAGAAGTGCGCGAAGAATGTACGCTGTTCTGTCCAAGATGAGGTGAAGATTTGTTTTGATTTTAAAGACAAATGACGTCTAACACACCCACATCCACTGAAACAAATTATAATGACAGAAACGTACCTCGTTTGATGCAAGCATCGTCAAAGTGTCGACTGCAGATCTTGGCCATGTCTGGGTTGAATGCTTAGTCCACTGGATCAATTTTAGCAATGATGGCTGATCTTCATTTGTCTTTCGCTTCACTGACACCTTTTCTTGGAATTCCAACGAAAGAATGTGCCCTGCATGCCACTGATGATACCTTACAATCAACAACATAACACTTGGCTCCATCTGAAGTACTGTTCGCCCTCCTTGATATTGGTTTAGGAACCACGGCAGCTCTTGTATGACTGTCATTCATTTCGCAACACACTGGTTGACTCTAGAGGTAACAAGGCGTTTCAGAAATGGCTGACAACAATACTAAACACAGGTTACAAACTAGACACATTTTCCCACCGACTTATGCGGAGAAAAAATTAAGATGGCTAAAACTAAGACACAAAATTCGTGATTTTCGCCAGGTGTTTACACTAACAAAGGCATCGGCCATTGAAAGCGGAGCAACCGGAAGGGAAATCAGAAAAGTGTTGAAAACGAGGCTATCGGCGAACTTATTTCTCTACATGCCACAGTCAGCTATCCATCTATATAGGATCCATGTACGCCTCCACTCACTCTACCACCCCATCTATCCGCCACGCCCTCCTCTTTCCCACCACAACAACTCTTACCCAATCCATCACCTACCCCTCTACCCTACTACACACCCCGGCCACCCCCTTACCCCGATCTACGGCATCTCGTCTCCACCCCATCCACCCCGTTGTATACTCCTCCCACTCATCTACCCCGATCTACAATAACTCGTCTCCCACCTCATCTACCCCTCCACCCCGCTGCACGCCCCGACCCTCAACCCCACCCCGATCTACAGTATCTGGTCTCCACCCTCTCTACTCCGCTAGACACCCCTCCCACCCCTCTACCCCGATCTACAGTTCTTGCCCACCCCGTTCACTCGCATACCCTGCATTGTGCACAACACGGACAACAGGGGCGTGGCAGGCTGCAGTGCTGTGTGCCCACCCGAGCGCCGAGCAGGGTGAGGGCAGGAGCAAGTAAGTTACGACCCGCAGCAGCGTGTGTGTGACTTGTTGGCTTGCGTTGCATCCTGCATGACTTGATGTCAAAGCGAACGCTGCTGATTTGTCCAGGTTTATTTATTCCCTCCGCCAAGGAGGTTATGTTTTACCCTCGGTTCGTCCATTGGTCAGTTACTGGACAAAATAACTCCAAATATTCCAAACGGATTCTGATGAAATTTAATGCAAGGTCAGGGTTTTACCCAAGGGACAATCCATTAAATCTTTGGAGCTTATATGTAGTCTTGTTTTGAAATAACAAGCATTAAAAGAAATGTTATCGCTCATCACGAAGTTCATGACATCAAACTATTGATGACGTCGGCGCGGCGCATGCATTCCGCAGTCAGGGACCTCTAGCAGACGCTAAAACGAACTAAGCTGTACAGGTCAAGGAGGTCATGGAGGTCATGGAGGTCATGGAGGTCAAGGAGGTCATGGAGGTCATGGAGGTCAAGGAGGTCATGGAGGTCAAGGAGGTCAAGGAGGTCATGGAGGTCAAGGAGGTCATGGAGGTCATGGAGGTCATGGAGGTCATGGAGGTCAAGTAAGGGGAATTGTGGCGTTCCTGGTGGAGGTTTCCGCTCTCAGAGTGCTCTCTAGTTTATCGATTTGTTTTCAAATTCGTGAAGGGAGTAATCGTAGTTGCCGTCATTTGCTGTGATGAGCATCGAGCATTCTGCACACGCACAAATGCAAATACGAGAACCCATACCACAGTGTGAGTGGCAACACATCTCAGGCAGATTCAATACACATGTGCTGCCCACTTCAGTGGGTAGCGAACCTGGCTGTCGATTGTAAGATCTCTCTAGAAAAGTGATCTGTGGCCATATATTCCAACAGTACGAATAGATTTAGGATGATTTGCAGCTGATAAAATGTTTTTCGCGAATTGATTTTAATAAATTATGTACGTTGCTGTTTATAGAAATTGACCCAAAATGTTCTCATTTGACACGTAGGTAAAAGATGGGCCGCCGGATTCCAGAAGACAAAACAAATAATGATCACAAAGATCGTCGGGAGGTGTTTGAATCTCAGGTTTAGTATGAAAACAACCGTTTCGGGCATAGCCCTTCGTCAACTGATGAACTGATCAACTGATCAACTGATGAAGGACTACGCCTGAAACGTTTGTTTTCATTCTAAACCTGAGATTCCAACTCTTCCCGTGATCTTTGTGATCATTATTTGTTTCGTTCTCATTTGACAGCTTTCAAATTTTTCAAATGTTGGTTTCCAAGGATGCAAAATTCACTTGAGTGTAACTGAATCAAATCGTGCCATTCAGAAACGGGTTTTGCCACCTTACAAGAAATGGACTTGTCGTTCATAAATTTTTATTCTACATACCTTTAAATCAACCGAGAGAATGATGCGATTCAATTCGTGATGCGACGTCGCATACTTGTGTATGTGTGTTGTTGTGCACGTTTGCATTCCATCTGTCCTTCACTGCGTTTACATTGGAAAGTTTTCAGATCACTGGCAGCGGAAGTCCGTTTTGCAAAGAGAGTTACAGAGGCCAGTACTGGGGCGCGTTGCCTAGGCAAGTATCCTGCAAGAATCTCGCAGGAAACGCGAGGCGAGGGCGTTGCCTACAGCGTCTCGTTCACAAGGAGGCACTCGCTGTTAAGGAGGGTGGCCGAGGTAGCTCCGCAGGTACCTCGCCGCGTCGAGCTGCAGAGGCCCGGATGACCCAAAATGGCGGAGACCGTGCCAATTGTGTGTGTGTGTGTGTATGAATGTGTGTAAATATGTGTGTATGTGTGTGTGTGTGCATATGTGTGTATGTGTTTGTGTGCACACGTGCATGTGTGCATGTGTGTGTACATGCTTGTGTGCGTGTGCTTGTGTGTGTGTGTGTGTGTGTGTGTGTGTGTGTGTGTGTGTGTGTGACTCAATGTGTTTATGTGACTGAATTTGTTTGTAGTATGCTTAGTATGCACATAGGATACCTCAGAATTATTATTATATGCACATGTGTTGATACATATGAATGTATACTTACATGTGCTTGCACACATGTAGTTGTGTTAGAGAGAACATGTGTTGACATATGTGTGTGAATGTGTGTATGTTCATGCGCTCACATGTGCAGAGTTTCTTGGTCATACGAATGTGTGCATTTGTGTTCTTGTCTATGCACGCATTTGCACATGTGGCAGCAATAGTGTGAGCATGGACATTATGACTTTGGGTGTATTCTCATTGATGCTGACTTCAGTTAGTCACTCTCCAGTCATCATTGAGTGTATGAACGCCGTTTCAATGTTTGGACTATGGTGTACATAGTGTGTTTTAAACACTTCAGACTGTAGTAGATGATGCGTGTTTACTGTGTTTAATGCATTTGGATGTAGACTTCTCAAAGTGTGCAATGTGTTTTACTGCGGGAGTCATACATTTTGTTTGTAAAACTAAGGAGCGATGTGTAGAGTGTTGGAAAAGTGTGCCAAGCATTCAAACCTGAGATCTGTGGGTGTATTGAGTTTTTGTATGTATAACCAAGTGGATGCAGTAATAACCACGACAGTATTAACTGTGATACAGTTGCTCTTGTTTGATTTTAATGACAGTCTGAAGATGTGAGAATAGTTGATGTGAAATAAAATTTGTATGTGGAATCCATGTCATGTGCTACTTTTTTCCATGGGATCATTATGGTGTATTGTACAGGATTAACAAATGAAGTGTCGTGAATGTAGGGTCAAAATAATGGAACTTGTGTGTCAGATGCTGTAATGTATGAAATGGAATTGGAGCTCTAAGAGTGTGTGTGTGTGTGTGTGTGTGTGTGTGTGTGTGTGTGTGTGTGTGCGTGTGTGTGTGTGTATTGCAACAAAGAGCCATCCACCTCTCAACCAAACTCAAGTGTACAAGGAAGTGGTCCTCACTTCACTGCTCTATGGTTGCGATACATGGACCCTGCACCACAGGCACATCAAGCGCCTTGAACAATTCCACATGCGCGCCCTGCGGTCAATCATACGGATAAGCTGGCAGGACCACGTCACCAACCAGGAGGTCCTTGACAGAGCCGGCTCCACAAGCATCAAAGCCACCACCCGCTGTTGTCGTCTTGAAGCTGCGCAAGCAAGGCGACACAGAGCTGCTTTAACCACTGTCCAAACTGGTGTTCCTTGCCCCACCTGCAGCCGCCTGTGTGCCTCGGAGTTTGGACTTCGGAGCCATATGCTCATCGCCAGATGATGGCAGAGCGAGTTGTCTTCCTCGACACCCGAGAGACAACAACAGAAAAGAAAAAGAAGTGTGTGTGTGTGTTTGTGTGTGTGTGTGTGTGTGTGTGTGTGTGTGTGTGTGTTTGTTTTATGCAATGGTTTGAAAAATGTGTCACTACTATGCTGAATACATTGACTTCAGAGGAAATAAACACTATTTTAAAACACGCAAGCAAGGTACAACAAACCAGGGTCAAGAGCTTTTCACATTTTCTCTACTGAAGCTAGAAAAGGCAGATGTTGTAGCTCACATCCAAATACTTGTCAACACACATGGACACATACACGGACACGCACACAAACACAGATATACACACAGACACACACAAACACAGATATACACACAAATACACATACATGCACAGAAACACACACCTGTGCATACACGCATAGAGGCTCTGTGGCCAAGTGGTTAGTGTGCTTTCAACCGGCTGTCGCTTGCGGCCAGTGGGTGCAGTGTTCGAAGCCGCGCGGTTTCCAGAGTTGCGTCCCTTGAGCAAGGTGCTTTACTCACATTGTTTCTCGCCACCCAGGGGTAAAGCTTGTGAGAGCAGTGATGGCATGCTATAATGTGATCTATCCTCGTATGTGCCCATGAGCCAGTGTCGGGCTGGAATACTCCCTAGGGAGTGGAGTTTGTGCTGGTACCTGACTTATACATCTTATCTATCGCTGATTGTCCTTAGGTGCCTGTCAAGGGTTGATCAGGTGGCCCAGTAATGGGCGTAACGTGTGAAGCGGTTTGAGACTGCAGACATGGAAGATAAATCACTATGTAAAACAACACGTGTACCTTTACTTTTACAGTGCGCACGTGCGCACATACACTTACACACACATACACATGCACATGAAGCTCGTTGATCGCAGCTTGAATAAACCATCGTTCTCCCTGTGGGTAGGGGGGGGAGGGGGATTGACCTCGCGCATATCTCCCTGTGGGTTGGGGGGAAATTGACGTAGCGCACATCCCCCTGTGGGTTGGGGGGAAATTGACCTAGCGCACATCCCCCAGTGGGTTGGGGGGAAATTGACGTAGCGCATATCCCCCTGTGGGATGGGGGGAAATTGACGTAGCGCACATCCCCCTGTGGGTTGGGGGGAAATTGACCTAGCGCACATCCCCCTGTGGGTTGGGGGGAAATTGACCTAGCGCACATCCCCCTGTGGGTTGGGGGGAAATTGACGTAGCGC
Source organism: Theodoxus fluviatilis (assembly GCA_034096865.1). Lineage (NCBI taxonomy): Eukaryota > Metazoa > Mollusca > Gastropoda > Cycloneritida > Neritidae > Theodoxus > Theodoxus fluviatilis. Next base: position 20,247 of record JAWQFJ010003433.1, on the reverse strand, counting down.
ATATCCCCCTGTGGGTTGGGGGGAAATTGACGTAGCGCATATCCAGACGCGATTCATAAGAGGCAAAATGACTAGGGAAATCGTGACTTGACTTTCTCTTAATCCAACCAACTCATGGTTTTTCGTGATCAACGGTCTCAAAAAGCCTACAAAGGTTGATAGGCCGTAACACTCACTCCATCCATCCATCCATCCATCCATCCAACCATCCATCCATCCATTCATCCATCCATCCATCCATCCATCCATCCATCCATCCATCCATCCATCCATCCATCCATCCATCCATCCATCCATCCATCCATCCATCCATCCATCCATCCATCCATCCATCCATTCATTTACCTATCCATCTATTTCACCCGTCTATCCATCCATCCATCCATCCATCCATCCATCCATCCATCCATCCATCCATCCATCCACCCATTCATTTATCTATCCATCTATTCCGCCCGTCTATCCATCCATCCACCCATCGATCCATTCATCCATCCATCCATCCATCCATCCATCCATCCATCCATCCATCCATCCATCCATCCATCCATCCATTCATTTATCTATCCATCTATCCCACCCGTCTATCCATCCGAGCCAAGGAAGACGAACCAAGAACGAAAAGGAAGCAGATGACTGCAACAAGAAGTAAAAGCACGCAAGGCCGTTCAGACGTGGACAAAGAGCCGGAGGCGCTTGAAAGAGTGGTAGAAAAGTATAGATCTTTCCAACACTTTTTGACCAACAACGTCGTCATCATCAGTGTCATTGTTATCATTAGGCAATCATAGTGCGTCCTCCAGGAACTTCGCTTTGGCATAATTTGTATCTAAATGAGGGTGCGCGCGCAACACAAGAAAGTGTATCTGTTATGTCGAATAGAACAGCAGACGAATTTCTTTGCTGTGAACGAATGGGTCAGAGTAGAGGTCCATTGCTGCCTGGTCAGGAATCTGCGGGGGGGGTGGGGGGGGGGTGGTTTCCAATCTTTCTTTAGCAAGCGGGGGGGGGGGGGCTTTTTTAACAAGCGGGGGGGGGGGGGGGAGGGGCGGGTTTCCAATCTTTTTTTAGCAAGCGGGGTGGGTGGGTGGGGGTTTCCAAACTATTTTAGCTAGCGGGGGGGGGTGGTGTTTCCAAACTTTTTTAGCAAGCGGGGGGGGGGGGGGGGGGGCTTTCCAATCTTTCTTTAGCAAGGGGGGGGGGGGGAACTTTCCAAACTTTAACAAGCGGGGGGGGGGGGGGGGGGGGGATTTCCAAACTTTTTTTACCTAGCGGGGGGGGGGGGGGGGGGGGGTAGGGGGGGGGGTTCCAAGCTTTTTTTTTGCAGGGGGGGGGGGGTGTTCCAAACTATTTTTAGCTAGCGGGGGGGGGGGGTTTCCCAACTTTTTTTAGCAAGCGGGGGGGGGGGGGGGGGCTTTCCAATCTTTCTTTAGCATTTAGCAAGGGGGAGGGGGAACTTTCCAAACTTTTTAGTGCCTTTTCCAGGTGAGCAAATGCGTGTTTTGTGGTCTCTGAATGAAGCAAAACTGTGGCCTCCGTTTCCTCGTTATCGTGTTTTAAAACATAGTTTGGTGACTATAGCATGTAGTAACTTTGGTTCTTTGCAAGAAATATGCATGAAACAAATTGTTCCAATCTCAGGAAGAAGCGCAGAATATATGTTCGAAATATCACAACTGAAAATTGTGACTAAGAGTAGGTTTTTCTAATGCCGCCAGACATATATAGAGAACACCCCGAGAGCGCAAACTTTCACCATGGACGCCACGATTTCCCTTCCGTGACCTGTGCAGCTTCCTACCTGTCCTGACACAGACGATCAATGCTTGCTTCCAGACTGGCAACTTCCTTAGTGTTTTCAAGCAGGCTATAGTTAAGCCGCTCTTGAAGAAGCAGGACCTGGATCCAAACAAACTTAGTAATTACAGGCCAGTCTCCAATCTTTCATTTCTATCAAAATTGTTAGAGAAGTTAGCTTTGCAGCAGCTGCTGGAGCACGTGTCCCAGTATGACCTTTTGGCCCGTTTTTAATCCGCGTACCGTGCTCACCATTCCTCCGAAACAGCTCTGCTCCGTGTTCTAAACGATCTTCTCGTTGCTTCTGATGATTCCAAAGTTTCTCTTCTTACTCTGTTAGACTTGAGTGCCGCGTTCGACACAATAGACCATGGAATTTCTTCTCACCCGTCTTAGAAACGTTTTTGGCATTGAGAACTTAGCACTCTCTTTCCTGCATTCATATCTCTCAGAACGTAGACAGACTGTTTCGATCTCGGGTGTTGCTTCTGATCCTACACCTCTCAAGTACGGAGTCCCTCAGGGCTCTGTTCTGGATCCTATTTGCTCACCTGGAAAAGGCACTAAAAAGTTCTCTATCATTTGGCATCCTTGCAAGTACAGACATCAAGCATACATCAAGAGCTTTACGCCGATACCAGACTTGTCAGGGTTATGGAGTAGTGTCAATGTGAAATCATCTGCTATGGATGGATGGAGTTTTACGGCCTATCAGCCTTTGTAGGCTATGTAGACAATAGACCAACTTTATTTTCTCCTTTACATATTTGCTCGGTGAAATCACCCATGAACATATATCATCAACTTAATCACATATAAACACACAACATCAAATGAATCTGCTTTCTCCCATTTCCCCGTGATCTCTTACTTCCCACCGCCATCCCTTCTCCTCCAACCACCCTCCCTGTATCATCCCACCCTGTCTCCCATGTCCTCGCGACTCAGCCCCCACCCCCACCACAACCACCCCTCCCAGCCCCCACCCCCTCCACAACCACCCCTCCCAGTCCTCCCTACACGTCTGCGCAACGTACTAGACGAGAACATTCACAGGATAGTCACTTGGAACGTGGCAAGCAGTTCAGGGCCCTGACCGATACTGAAACAAACGAGTTCTTCACGATGTGTTCGTGCTATAAGAGACACGTACCGCTTGCCTGACCTCGTTCTCACAAAGGCACCGTTGAGGGGACGAGATTCGTCTGTCAAGATATGTGGGCGTTCGACACGAAAATCAGTTGAATAGTTTGGAGTAAGTGCAAATCAAGTCACGATGTCCCTATTCATTCGTCTCTTAAAATCGCGTAGGGAGACGCGGTGGGTCTGTTCTGACCCCCAAACCACAGGAGGCACATCATCCGCGAAGCTAACACCTCAGTCGAAAGTGAGATCAACGAAACTATGGAGAGCAAGAAGACACAGATACTTCGGAAAACAGAGGGGGGGGAAACATGGTTTTACGCGCATACACAACATTTCTACTCTGAAGTATCACATATGATGTATCGAAGCACTTGAAAATGTGAACATCTCATTTTTGACCACGTAGACCTTATTTTGGCCTGCATCTCAAAACTACGTCTAGCGACTTGCGCCGGGATTTCTGATGCTACCACACATATACATGTAGAGACACTTCTGCGACCAGCACAAAGGCGACTGTTGATGGAATAAAGGGTTTCACGACCTATCCGCAGTTGTAGTATATGTAAGGCCGCTGATCACGAAAATCACCTGAGACATCGAGTCACGTCTCAAATTTCCCGATGAGTCGTCTTCTACGAACTGCCAAGGGAGACGCGGTGGGTCTATTCTCCCCCCCCCCCCCCACCCCGCACCCCCCCCCCCCCCACCCCGCACCCCCCCCCCCCCCAGCGCCAGAGAAAGCCAGCCAGCAATTGACAGTGATTTGGATTTCACGGGAGAGAAGTTTGTTTACTTGAAAAACCATAAGTTTTTATACGTAAATTTAACGATTGACCTCTGAATTTTCGGGGGGGGGGGGGGATACTTTTTGGGGAGATAGATCTTGTATAGCCAGCCTGCCACTGCCTTCTTTGACTTTGCTAGCCGACCCACACACACGCACCCACGCACACACACACCTACACACACACACACACACACAGACACACACACACACGTACACACACACGTACGTACACACTCACGCACACTCGGGGCGCGCACACACACACATACACACACAAACACACATGCACCTGTTGAGCTGTTACGTTATATTTTTATTTCAGTTTATATCATTTTTTCCCTGTGGACTAAACCTTCTATCCCACCCACCTCTTCCACCTCTATCCCCCACTGCCAGCCACCCCGCCACCAACACCCCCCCCCCCCCTTTCCCTCCCCCCTTTTTTGTTATTTGGTTAATATTCTCGGATTTATTTTCATTTTCCTTCTTCTTTTCTTTTTCTGTGGGTTTTTTTTCCATTTGCAACCACGGAGTTTGTTTTTCCTGCCTACTTAGGAATCCACATACCCATTCTACAACCTCAACAGCATCTCATTTTTGTTACTCAGAATGCGGCCATTGTTTGGGTACATCCACCGTGGGGTTGCGAAACCTCTAGAGGCCCTTAGACCCTACTTTTGGGGTGACGAAGGCGCTTTCCCATTGAACTCTCGCCCACGTGTTGCGCTGTGAAGGGAGGCGAGGTTTGCGAGGTCAAGTGCGTCTTGCTCAACCGCCACGCAATCTCCGTCGTCCCACAAGCCTTTTTTTTTCTCCACTGCAAGATGCAGCCATAGTTATCGTGCAGCCGGCGTTGAACAAAATTCGAGTTGTCACCATGCACACTACCCACCCGCGATAGTCCAGTCCGTTTTGCAAAGAGAATGATAGAGGCACCGCACTTCGGCTCTTTTCGGAGCTCCTCGGATCCTGACATCGGCCCACGGGATCCGCTTTGCCTTTCTTCGGTTGACAAGATCGACAGAGATGGGGAACGTTAAAGTTTACGTACATTTCACAGCGAGTGTCTTTCTTGGCATGTTTCAGTAACATCCCGTATCCCGAACCTTGTCTTCGATTTTATTATCCCTCCACCTAGCCCGCTTTGTGTCGTCTGCTGCGACTTGTCTTCTTCATCAAGTCCTGTCGATACGGGGCTTCTCCTTGCTTGCGGCAAAGTCCTGTCGATACGGGGCTTCTCCTTGCTTGCGGCAAAGTCCTGTTGATACGGGGCTTCTCCTTGCTTGCGGCAAAGTCCTGTCGATACGGGGCTTCTCCTTGCTTGCGGCAAAGTCCTTTCAATACGGGGCTTCTCCTTGCTTGCGGCAAAGTCCTGTCAATACGGGGCTTCTCCTTGCTTGCGGCAAAGTCCTGTCGATACGGGGCTTCTCCTTGCTTGCGGCAAAGTCCTGTCAATACGGGGCTTCTCCTTGCTTGCGGCAAAGTCCTTTCAATACGAGGTTTCTCCTTGCTTGCAGCAAAGTCCTGTCAATACGGGGCTTCTCCTTGCTTGCGGCAAAGTCCTGTCGATACGGGGCTTCTCCTTGCTTGCGGCAAAGTCCTTTCAATACGGGGCTTCTCCTTGCTTGCGGCAAAGTCCTGTCAATACGGGGCTTCTCCTTGCTTGCGGCAAAGTCCTGTCGATACGGGGCTTCTCCTTGCTTGCGGCAAAGTCCTGTCGATACGGGGCTTCTCCTTGCTTGCGGCAAAGTCCTGTCAATACGGGGCTTCTCCTTGCTTGCGGCAAAGTCCTGTCAATACGGGGCTTCTCCTTGCTTGCGGCAAAGTCCTGTCAATACGGGGCTTCTCCTTGCTTGCGGCAAAGTCCTGTCAATACGGGGCTTCTCCTTGCTTGCGGCAAAGTCCTGTCAATACGGGGCTTCTCCTTGCTTGCGGCAAAGTCCTGTCCATACGGGGCTTCTCCTTGCTTGCGGCAAAGTTCTGTCCATACGGGGCTTCTCCTTGCTTGCGGCAAAGTCCTGTCAATACGGGGCTTCTCCTTGCTTGCGGCAAAGTCCTGTCAATACGGGGCTTCTCCTTGCTTGCGGCAAAGTCCTGTCGATACGGGGCTTCTCCTTGCTTGCGGCAAAGTCCTGTCAATACGGGGCTTCTCCTTGCTTGCGGCAAAGTCCTGTCAATACGGGGCTTCTCCTTGCTTGCGGCAAAGTCCTATCAATACGGGGCTTCTCCTTGCTTGCGGCAAAGTCCTGTCAATACGGGGCCTCTCCTTGCTTGCGGCAAAGTCCTGTCCATACAGGGCCTCTCCTTGCTTGCGGCAAAGTCCTGTCAATACGGGGCTTCTCCTTGCTTGCGGCAAAGTCCTGTCAATACGGGGCTTCTCCTTGCTTGCGGCAAAGTCCTGTCAATACGGGGCTTCTCCTTGCTTGCGGCAAAGTCCTGTCAATACGGGGCTTCTCCTTGCTTGCGGCAAAGTTCTGTCAATACGGGGCTTCTTGGTTGCGGCAAAGTTCTGTTAATACGGGGCTTCTTGGTTGCGGCAAAGTCCTGTCAATACGGGGCTTCTCCTTGCTTGCGGCAAAGTCCTGTCCATACGGGGCTTCTCCTTGCTTGCGGCAAAGTCCTGTCAATACGGGGCTTCTCCTTGCTTGCGGCAAAGTCCTGTCAATACGGGGCTTCTCCTTGCTTGCGGCAAAGTTCTGTCAATACGGGGCTTCTTGGTTGCGGCAAAGTTCTGTCAATACGGGGCTTCTTGCTTGCGGCAAAGTCCTGTCAATACGGGGCTTCTCCTTGCTTGCGGCAAAGTCCTGTCAATACGGGGCTTCTCCTTGCTTGCGGCAAAGTCCTGTCAATACGGGGCTTCTCCTTGCTTGCGGCAAAGTCCTGTCAATACGGGGCTTCTCCTTGCTTGCGGCAAAGTCCTGTCAATACGGGGCTTCTCCTTGCTTGCGGCAAAGTCCTGTCAATACGGGGCTTCTCCTTGCTTGCGGCAAAGTCCTGTCAATACGGGGCTTCTCCTTGCTTGCGGCAAAGTCCTGTCAATACGGGGCTTCTCCTTGCTTGCGGCAAAGTCCTGTCAATACGGGGCTTCTCCTTGCTTGCGGCAAAGTCCTGTCAATACGGGGCTTCTCCTTGCTTGCGGCAAAGTCCTGTCAATACGGGGCTTCTCCTTGCTTGCGGCAAAGTCCTGTCAATACGGGGCTTCTCCTTGCTTGCGGCAAAGTCCTGTCAATACGGGGCTTCTCCTTGCTTGCGGCAAAGTCCTGTCAATACGGGGCTTCTCCTTGCTTGCGGCAAAGTCCTGTCAATACGGGGCTTCTCCTTGCTTGCGGCAAAGTCCTGTCAATACGGGGCTTCTCCTTGCTTGCGGCAAAGTCCTGTCAATACGGGGCTTCTCCTTGCTTGCGGCAAAGTCCTGTCAATACGGGGCTTCTCCTTGCTTGCGGCAAAGTCCTGTCAATACGGGGCTTCTCCTTGCTTGCGGCAAAGTCCTGTCAATACGGGGCTTCTCCTTGCTTGCGGCAAAGTCCTGTCAATACGGGGCTTCTCCTTGCTTGCGGCAAGGTTCTGTCAATACGGGGCTTCTCCTTGCTTGCGGCAAAGTCCTGTCCATACGGGGCTTCTCCTTGCTTGCGGCAAAGTTCTGTCAATACGGGGCTTCTTGGTTGCGGCAAAGTTCTGTCAATACGGGGCTTCTTGCTTGCGGCAAAGTCCTGTCAATACGGGGCTTCTCCTTGCTTGCGGCAAAGTCCTGTCAATACGGGGCTTCTCCTTGCTTGCGGCAAAGTCCTGTCAATACGGGGCTTCTCCTTGCTTGCGGCAAAGTCCTGTCAATACGGGGCTTCTCCTTGCTTGCGGCAACGTCCTGTCAATACGGGGCTTCTCCTTGCTTGCGGCAAAGTCCTGTCAATACGGGGCTTCTCCTTGCTTGCGGCAAAGTCCTGTCAATACGGGGCTTCTCCTTGCTTGCGGCAAAGTCCTGTCAATACGGGGCTTCTCCTTGCTTGCGGCAAAGTCCTGTCAATACGGGGCTTCTCCTTGCTTGCGGCAAAGTCCTGTCAATACGGGGCTTCTCCTTGCTTGCGGCAAGGTTCTGTCAATACGGGGCTTCTCCTTGCTTGCGGCAAAGTCCTGTCAATACGGGGCTTCTCCTTGCTTGCGGCAAGGTTCTGTCAATACGGGGCTTCTCCTTGCTTGCGGCAAAGTCCTGTCCATACGGGGCTTCTCCTTGCTTGCGGCAAGGTTCTGTCAATACGGGGCTTCTCCTTGCTTGCGGCAAAGTCCTGTCCATACGGGGCTTCTCCTTGCTTGCGCCGGGAAGTCGAAGTCCAACAAATCCGGTGGTCGATTTCAAAATACTTCATTCATTCACTGGTCGGTTCACAGTTACAAAATCAGTAATCAGCACCGGACTTGTGGATGGACTAGCGTATAATCTGAAAGATACCACGATGTTCTAGTACATTTACCTTCACAACACGTCCTAAGCTTCCATCTTTTCTGTGTTCTTAAACGGTGCAAACACTCAATCAAAAATTTGTACATGTTCGGCAACGCAGGCTTAATTTAAATATTGTGCACTGTGCAGATAATCGGGGACACCTTTGTGCTTTGATCTCAGTGATTAAGAAGCAACAGAGATGCAAAACCAGTTATTCCCGCTGTTATCTTTCACAAACAAGACTTGTCAACATCTGCGCGTTTCGCTTATATAATGTAGAATATCATACAATTCGATGCGATGCGAGGTCCATTGAGATATATTAGGAGCACCTCATACAAGTCAATGGCTTGAGACAGGTTCACTGAGGCCAAGCTAGACATAGCGGCAGCCTCTTGACAGACCCCATTTTATTAAGGTAAGATATAGTAGAAGACGTATGTGTCCGTTCATTTTGAGGAATAAAGATGGGTCAATGATGGAAAAGATAACATGAAAGCTTGGAGATAATTTGATCAAACTAAAGATCATCGAGAATATTGATAATGGATAAGTTTTATAATTTGTACACAGACCCGTAAACGATTTGTAAACAAAACATGCTGATCGAGGGGAGTGTCCTGATCCTGACGCTGTTGCTGATCGACGTGCGCAATCGAAATTGATGAAAAACGAAACATTTCGGCGACTGCGATAGCGGTTTCAAATGCAGCGCCATTTGCCGTGACAGAACGGCGATCGCACACCAGTCTGCGCGGATTCTTCATTCTCGCCACGTTCTTATCCTACAAAGATGGCGGCTACTATGGTGGGGTTTTATTGTTGCTTGACCCGTCCGAAAGTGGAGACAACACATCTCCGGCCATAGCGAGTGAGGTTGACGTCGTGAGCGGAGCCGAAGCGCGATACCTCCAGGAGCGCGTTTCTTAGGCCAGGAATCTCGAGAGAATCTCGAGGGCTAGGCGTTGTCTACGGCGTCTCGCTCACAAGGAGGCACTCGCTGTAAAGGAGAGTGACAGAGATCGCTCCGGAGGTACCTCGCTGCGTCTCACTGCAGAGGCCCGGATGAACCAAAATGACGGATACTGTGCCAACTGGGTTGCCGCTGATACTATAGACAACTCTCTATGGGAGTAGTTCGTCCACCTTTGGTCCCCCCTTGTCACCCAGCTCTCACCAGTGGCTCCTAGAAACTGTAGCGTGCGCAGTGGCCACACCCCGGGCAACAGCTTCGACTGGCTGGCTAAACCTGGTGAGGGTAGCCGACGGGTCTCGAACCCTCGGTGATCTAGGTATGTCTACCTAAGCACGTGAAGACTGGATTCGGCGGACTGAGCGGAGGAACCACTAGATGGTCAACGGTCAAGAAGGCGATTCCCAGCAAAGCGTTGTGGAGCGCTAAGGGCATGACAAGACACATAGGACATCATGGCCATCCACTGCACCCGTTTCTGTCTCCAGCCGTCTCGACTCTGTCCTGCCACTGGATCAAGATGGTCTCGGGCGAGAGAGTGAGGTCGACGAACTGCGCAACTCTTTCTCACTTAAATCCAAATCATCGCGCAAGTCACTATTTGTCATCCATCCCATCCCATCATTCACCGACAAGTCCTGTGGCGACAGGCAAGCGACGAAGCGGCAGGTGTGGGTACACTGGGAGCCGTAGCCGTAACCCTGCACACAGGCGGCCCAGGGCATTGGGTCGTTCTTCGCTGACACGGAGCAGCGGTGGAGTCCGGCAGCCCCCTGGGCGACTGAGCAGCCCTCTTCAGGAATGCACTGCTCACCTCCATGGCAAGAGGAAGGGGCTAGAAAAGGTGCCCTAAACATTGCCTGCTCCAGCCTTCCCTAGCCAGCTCACCGCGGCTGGAGGGGACCCTATACCAGCGGTCGAATCACAAAAGACAAAAAGAAGAAAACGAGGATAGTTCCTCTCAAATTGGGCGCATGGAATGTGCGCACACTCCTGGACAGAGACGATGCAGACAGACCACAGAGGAGAACAGCCCTGATTGGTAAAGAACTCGCCAGATACGGCATCGACATCGCAGCCCTGAGCGAGACCAGGTTCGCGGGAGAAGGAGAGCTCTGCGAAAGAGGCTCTGGTTACACATTCTTCTGGAGTGGCAGACCTAGCGAGGAGCGGCGTGAAGCTGGCGTTGGCTTTGCAGTTAGGACAACTCTTGTCAGTAAGTTGGCTGGACTTCCCAAGGGAGTGAACGACAGGCTCATGACCCTAAAACTCCCACTGATGGCTGGAAGGAAGCATCTCACCATCATCAGTGCCTACGCCCCAACCATGACCAACCCAGATGAAAAGAAGGCAAAGTTTTACGAAGATCTTCACACTGTCATTGTCGATGTTCCAAAGGCGGACAAACTCATCTTGCTAGGTGACTTCAACGCAAGAGTTGGCAAGGACAACGTTGCCTGGGAAGGAGTCCTTGGACATCACGGAGTGGGCCACTGCAACAGCAACGGTCTTCTCTTGCTCCAGACCTGCGCTGAGCATGAACTGCTAATCACCAACACGATCTTCCGCCTACCTACCCGTAACCGGACATCATGGATGCACCCCCGCTCAAAGCACTGGCATCTTATTGACTACGTCATCGTGAGGAAGAGGGACAGGCAGGATGTACGAGTGACCAAGTCCATGTGCGGCGCTGAATGCTGGACAGACCACCGCCTCATTATCTCCAAGATCAACATCCGCATTCAGCCTAAACGACGCCCTCAAGGGGAAAAGGCCCCCAAACGGCTGAATGTTGCCAAGCTGAGGACCGCCAGCTGCAAGCAGTCCTTTGCTGACGCTCTGGAAGAGCGCTTGAAATCCACCTCTCCGGACAACCAGAATGTAGAGGCAAATTGGGCATCACTCAGAGAGCTGATTTACACCACAGCTACAGAGACCCTGGGGCCCCAGACCAGGAAACACAAGGACTGGTTTGATGAGAACTGCGAAGACATCAAGCAGTTACTGGATGAGAAACACCACCTCCACCGAGCTTGCCTCAATTACCCCAAGTCCACGGCAAGGAGAGATGCGTTCTACAACATACGCAGAACTGTACAGCAAAAGCTCCGTCAGATGCAGGACAATTGGCTCAGCAACAAAGCCGACGAGATCCAAGGATATGCAGACAGGCATGACTATAAGAACTTCTACAACGCCTTGAAAGAAGTGTATGGCCCCACGTCCTCAGGATCAAACCCCCTCCTCAGCGCAGACGGTAACATACTCATCACAGACAAAGAGAAGATCTTGGAGAGGTGGGCCGAACATTTCGACAACATCCTAAATCGCCCTTCGACAATCAACGAAGAAGCCATCAATCGTCTCCCACAAGTGCCCACCAACGAAGCACTGGATGACCCCCCATCCTTGCTTGAGACCCAGAAAGCAATTTGTCTTCTCTCCAGTGGCAAAGCACCTGGTTCAGATGCCATACCAGCTGAGGTCTACAAGGAGGGGGGAACAGCCCTGACTGAAAGGCTCCACCAGCTGTTTCTCTTGACGTGGGAGCAAGAGACGATTCCGCAGGATTTCAAAGATGCCTCCATTATACATCTCTATAAGCGAAAAGGAAATAGACAGGCTTGTGACAACCATAGAGGCATATCACTGCTTTCTATCGCAGGAAAGATCCTTGCCAGAATCCTGCTCAACCGCCTCACAGCCCACCTTGACCAAGGACTCCTGCCTGAAAGTCAGTGTGGATTCCGAAAAGAACGAGGAACCATCGACATGGTGTTCGCTGCCAGGCAGCTGCAAGAGAAATGTCAGGAGCAGAACTCCGACTTGTTCTCCACCTATGTTGACCTGACCAAGGCGTTTGACACCGTTAGTAGAGAGGGCCTGTGGAAGATCATGGCCAAGTACGGTTGCCCAAGGAAATTCATCGCCTTGGTGCAACAATTCCACGAGGGCATGCAGGCCAGAGTCCAGGACAGCGGAGAGTCATCTGACCCTTTCCCAGTCACAAACGGGGTCAAGCAGGGCTGCGTCCTGGCACCAACACTGTTTAGCCTAATGTTTTCCGCCATGCTGTCAGAGGCCTTCAGAGACGAGGACGTTGGTGTCAACCTGAGGTACCGCACAGACGGCAAACTGTTCAACCTGCGGAGGCTCCAGGCAAAAAACAAGGTTATGACAGACATCATTAGGGATCTGCTGTTTGCCGATGACTGTGCCCTCAACGCTGTCTCAGAAGCCGACATGAAACGAAACGTTAATCTGTTCTCCAGCGCCTGCACAAACTTTGGTCTGACGATCAGTACAAAGAAGACTGAAGTCCTCCATCAGCCCGCGCCTGGAAAGCCCTACGTTGAGCCCAACATCACTGTCAATGGCCAGAGACTAAACACAGTGAACCGTTTCACATACCTAGGCAGCACACTGTCTCAGAATGCTACCATCGATGACGAAGTAAACATTAGAATTGCCAGAGCCAGCTCCACTTTTGGCAGGTTATATCCAAATGTCTGGAACAGAAGAGGCATTACCACTCAGACCAAGCTGAAAGTATACAGGGCAGTGGTGCTCCCCACACTGCTATATGCATGTGAAACGTGGACTGTCTATCAACGCCATGCTAGAAAACTGAACCACTTTCACACAACAAGCCTCAGGAAGATCCTTGGCATAAAATGGCAGGACAAAATTCCAGACACAGTGGTACTGACCAAAGCAGGTCTCCCCAGCATCTTCACCCTCCTGATGCAGTCACAGCTTCGCTGGGCAGGGCACGTAGTCCGGATGCCAGACGAGAGACTGCCAAAGAGACTCTTCTATGGCGAGCTACGGCATGGCCAGCGGTCCCACGGTGGGCAAAAGAAGCGCTTCAAAGACACCCTGAAAGCTTCACTGAAAGCTTTTGCCATCAATCCAGACACGTGGGAACGGGCTGCAATGGACCGATCCACCTGGCGCTCTTCCATCCACAAAGGTGCCAAGACATGCGAGGCAAACAGGATCACTGCCGCAGAAAAGAAGAGGCAAGCCCGCAAGGCCCATGCTGTCAACCCCCCTGGAGACGTCCCACTTGTCCCATGTCCCTTCTGTTCCCGAACCTTCCGTGCCATGATCGGCCTCGTTAGCCATCTGCGCACACACAGACAGAACCAGTCCCAGCAACCCCCCGGATGACTAGAGTGGTCCTCGTCGACTCGACGGACGAAACAACAACAACAGACAACAGTGCCTGTAACGTGCTTCTCAGAGCCTGAGAATTGAAAAGTGCACGTGCACGGAAGTATTTGTTATTCGAGTGTTCATTTGTATATTTTGAGGAATGTGCATAGAGGTTATTTCTGGACAAACACTGTCTATTTTTTTCCGTTTGCATACTCGAAGCATCGTATATGTCCACATTGTCTACAATTGAACCCGGGTTGCTTTCTTCTCTTTGGAAAAGTTAGCGTGCCATTCGAGATGTAACCACGGTATGTTCTATCGTCAGATAATTCGTCTATCGGCAAATTCTTCATCGACTCTCGCGCCAGGACGCAGCCATGTTCACTCGGACTTCCGCCTTATTAAAGCATGATTAGCCGTTTCTTAGACGTCTTGCTCGCCCTCGGCTAGCCCTCGATGAGTGTACCTTTCCTAAGGGCACGTTTGTTAGGAGTAGAATCTCAAGAAAATCTCGAGGGCTAGGCGTTGCCTACGTTTCTCGCTCATTAGCCGTTGGTGCGTCCCGCTCACCCTCGACTAGCCATCGAGGCGAGCCACTAGCCTAACAAACGTGACCTAAGAAACCCTCTCCATATTAATTTTTACTGTGCAAAACAGACTTCCGCTCTCCGCCCGCCTTGTGCGCAGCGACGGGAAGGGCGTTTTTTTAATAGGTCGTAGTGCCTTCCTTAGTTCCCCCGCACTGCCACTTTTGCCCCACAAGCCTTCGCCATTGCAAGATGAAATATCAATTGTCTTTGTACTACCGCCTTTGGATGGTTAACCCCCATGATCTCCTATATGCCCTTTTTTCTTAAAAAAACTCGAATTTCCCTTCCCACTCCTCGCTCACGATTTTGTGCAGCAAAGCGAAGCGACGAGAGGTTTCTGGGGTCAAGCATTTTTTGCTCAGTCTCTACGCAGTCACGTGGGCCGCCGTGTGTTGCCCCAGCATTTACGCCTTTGCCACTGCAAGATGCGAGTTTGCGACCATGGTTTCCTACAGCCACCGAAGGATTGCGGAACTTGTGTTCTGTTGACGAGCCGAGGCCCTACATGTTGTGTGGACGGGACACGATTTTCCTCCACATTCCTTGCTCACGATTTGCATTTTGGGCGCTAACCGAAAGGTCGCGGGTTCAGTCCCCGCCTGTGGTCCTACATTTTCCTGTCTGTCTCAGGCAGGATTTCGGCTCTGTATGTTAAGCTGTACCTTCATTACTCTCGGGATAGACTGGGTGACTAGGGAAAGACGTATGACAGCTGGGAAATACTAGCAAAACTAAATGTTGGGATTAGGGTCATCCGGGCTTGTAAGACCGAGACAGCAGCCGCTGATACAGGGCAGTGTAGACAGGACAAGACAACACGGACCATGGTAGCTCAGCTGGTGAAGCATTTCGGGCGCTAACCGAAAGGTCGCGGGTTCAGTCCCACGCAGGGTTTCGGCTCTGTATTTTAAACTGTGCAGCGAAGGGAAGCGATCGACGATTTCTAATGTCAAGTAGGTGTACAAAAATCAATCTCTATAGATGCAATCACGTATCGCACGTTGCCCTCGCAATTGCACCTTTGCCACTGCCAGAAGCGACCATAGTTTCTTTACAGGCACCGAAGGATGACAAAAACCTGTGCACTATTTGCCCAGCCAAGGCACTGCGTTTTTTGTGGACGAGACTCAACTTTCCCACAATACTCCTCGCCCACGACTTGGCGCAACGGAGGGAAGCAGGGTTCCTGAGGTCAGGCATGCCTTGCTCAATCCTCAAGTAATTACCGTCGCTCCACAAGCGTTTAACCGCAAGATGCAGCCAAAGTTTCTGCGCAGCCACAGTAGGTAGGATTGCAAAACCTGCGCTCTTTTGATGATGAACCGAGGCCCCACATTTTGAGTGAACAGGGCTCGACCTTTCATTCTGCACTCCCCGCCCGAAGGGAAGCGGAGTGCGACTGTGAGGTCAGGTACGTATTGCTCAATCCCCGCGCTGACAGCGCTGCCCTGCAGCCATGCGTTTCGAGGGCAGAACGAACCTGTCTTGCTGAAAGAATACAGCCGGTTGCTGTTGTCTTTTTATCATTTGTTCCCCCACTTTCAGAGAACATTTCAACAGACCCCGGCACTTCATAGCTGAATGATACAGGCCATGGAAGAGCTGCTGCGGTTCCTTATAATATGTTTATTTGTAAGGCGCACTTCCTCCACACAGTCAAAAAAGTACATAGTGAAGCTCTAGGCGCACACACACACACAAAAACACGCACACATTATCATACAGTTTGAGCCTGGACATGAAACGCACATACGCACGTTATAATACAACATGCATCCTACACGTGAAGAAACACACACATGCATTGTATACAAACATGAGCCTGAAACATTCAGCAAGTACGAACTATTTTCAATAGGACTTAGAGAACAAGTGGGTTTTCAGATTTGATCGAAAGGAAGCTGCAGTGTTTGCATGACGCACTGAGAAGGGGAGTCCGTTCCAGGTGGTAGGACCCTGGTATGAAAAAGTACGCTGACCAAATGTTTTTGACCTAACGGATGGAATTTTGAAGATGCGAGTGTCGCAAGAAGAGCGAAGTTGTCTAGATGGTGTGTAGATGTGAAGGAGTTGAGACAGATAGAGAGGAGCGACAGCAGAGACAGAGTTGAAGCAGAGGCAGGAGGTTTTGTATTGGATCCTAGCAGAAACTGGTAGCCAATGAAGAGAGTGGAGGATAGGAGTAATGTGATGAGACTTTCTAACTTTACAGATGAGGCGAGCAGCAGAGTTCTGGACTCTTTGGAGCCGATCCACGAGATACTTAGGGCAACCGGAAAGAAGGCTATTGCAGTAGTCGAGGCGTGAAAGAATGAAAGCACAGACTTCACCACTGTGTCTGCCTCGGCGGAGATTTGAGCTCTCAGAGTGCTCTCTAGTTTGGTTCGATGCTTTCTACTCAGGCATTGATCTCGCATAAAATCAATTGCAAATGACCACACACCTCCGCAGAAGTGAGTGAGTTTGTGATGACTTTAGGCTGGATGTCCCATGGACATTGGTCAAAACTGGGTCGAGAGGGAAAGCAACATAAATAATTTTTTAAATATATTTTATGAGTCGCTTTTGTTACAAAGACAAACTTGGAGGATTAAGTATGACAATGCAAAATTTTGAATCGAAAATCGTCTTCTTGCGCAACACAACGGTGACGGATGAGAAACTCGTTGCGTCGTCACTTTAACCATTCTAGTTCACCAGAGACTTTGCCAACCGGGGAAAGTGTCTCTAGCTCAGTTGACATCACGTGATGGAAGGTTTTCGTCCGAAATATGCATGAGGAGGTCACACGAGAGGCTTGTGGGATAGCCGATCTGCTCCCTGACATACGCCGTTAAAGTAGATCTAAAATATTTTGCACAAAACTTTTAACTTACTCATGTTGAGGCAATAAACAAGCGTTTATTCGATAGAATAAAAACCGCTGGCGCTGAACCTCCAGGTTTTGGCATATAAAAAAAAAAAATTAAAAAGATCGGGTTCGAACCCGCAACCTCTCGAGAAAAGATGGGGAAAAAACACACATGAACAAAAACACAATAAACCAGGTCGGGTTGGAACCCACAACCTCTCGAAAAAAGAGAAGAGAAAAGTTTCAGCGCAGAATCGAACCTGGTCATGCATGACCACGAGTCCAATGCTCTACCACACGAGCCATTAGACTTAGAGAATTGATATGACACTGAGACAAAAGTTCGCCACCCTAAAGTGGACAATGCTGGTGGAAAAAAATCTATATTTTCATTTGTTTGTTTGTGTTTCATGAAAGTGTTGTGTATGAAGTATCTTTATTTATGGATAAAAAGATAATAGTTGTTGTGGGTTTTCTGTAATTCTTTGTTAATGCCGACGCTGGACATCTGATGGTGGTTACAGGAGGACTAAAATGTAAAGCTATTTCTGATTTGAAGAAAAAAATTGCGCGATCGCGTAATGCTGAAAACCAGCAAAATTGAAACGTTCTCCGCCAACTGTGGAACAGAACGAGTCAATCCTGTTAACACGATGCATAACTGGTAGATTTTTAGGCTAGATTCGCTTCGAAAAGTTGCAGATAATCTGATGGTGTTAGACTGCAAGTGTAACTTTTCTGACTTGCATTCCACTCAACACATTTTTGACTTGGTGGACATGTACTCGATTAATTGACTCGATTAAATTGAACTGATGTATTTGATATAAATTTGTATTAATCCTGAAAAATTATGAAATCATACTTCATTCATTCGCGCATTAGTCTTGGCAGCGTTCAGCGAACGAAGTAAACATCAAACTACTTGGACCATAACGTCAGAGCGAGTAGCAGACGAAACTTCACCGTCACGTGACACAAACCGGCCAATCAGAAGCGATGACGCCGGATGTGAAGTTCCTGCTATCTTACGGTGGTAATAATCGGGCAAAGTCTGAATAATCTGAGAAAGAAACTCGAATTGGTTCATTATTTGTATGAATGCGAGTTTTTTGGTCGACTTCGGTAAATTTCGCGCTGCCTCGCAGTGATGATTGTATACGAAGCTGTCGTCTGATAGGCGAAAGCGATCCGCGAAGCCAGCGGTTTCGACCATATCAAAGATCCTATATACACTAAGATGACTCACTCCAATACTTTGAGCTTCAGATAGTGCCTCACGAGGAGCGCACATGTTTGTGATGTAAAACGTGACCTTCATTACAGTATTACACTACGAGTGATCTTATCCGATACCAGTTGATGTTTTACCCCTCTGCTAAGATTATAATACAACTCATTCGAATTTTACATGAAACATTTAGTTATCTCGATCGTCTGCTGGCGTAGTGGCTACGGTTCGATCGTGTTCGTCTGCTTGGTTCGTAGTGTTGATCATTATGAATGGTGTTTCTTGAAATAAGGTCAGTAAGCCTATATGTTAATTTATAACGCTAATATAACCCTGGGCTGTCTTAATTTATCAAAGCTGTATGTTGATTGCGTCAATAGGTCGTGAAATACATTTTACAAATCCAAGCTTCTCGTACTTCTATTTATAGCTGACGCGCGGACCTCAGCGGCACCAGGATAGATTATAAATACATTGTTGTCCTCGAACCTGCCTGCTGTTGACATCGTGTACAATGCTAGTATTGTCTGATGCTATGAAATACGTTCACCAGTAAAAGGTCCAACACATGGAGAGAGACAGACACAGACCTACACACCACAACACATGGAGACAGTCACAGACCTACACACCACAAAACACATGGAGACAGACAGTCACAGACCTACACACCATCTTTGAAGTGCTGCAAGAACAAAACAAAACAAACGAAATGTTTTCCCCCCTTTTTATTATCGATTCACTGCCATTAGGCCAAGCCAACAGACTACCAGTACCAAGTTGTTGCGCTTAAGTCAGGACAGACAGAACGAACGAACGAACTTTATTTTACAAGGGTAGTGAATTAGGCAGTATTGCCTTTCTTACTTACATTCAGCCCTTGAGGCAAAATATTCAAATGTGGTAAGAGAGAGAGAGAGAGAGAGAGAGAGAGAGAGAGAGAGAGAGAGACAGAGAGAGACAGAGAGAGAGACAGAGAGAGACAGAGAGAGAGACAGAGAGAGACAGAGAGAGAGAGAGACAGAGAGAGAGACAGAGAGAGAGAGAGTGAGAGAGAGAGGGGGGGAGGGGAGCTGGGAAAAGGGGAGGAAGGGAAGAGAGAATGAGAGTAAGAGGGTGGGTGGGAGAGAGAGAGAGAGAGAGAGAGAGAGAGAGAGAGAGAGAGAGAGAGAGAGAGACAGAGAGAGAGAGAGACAGAGAGAGAGTGAGAGTAGCCATAAGTACTGATCAAAAGATCAGATAAAGGCCTCGCGGCCTAAGACATCTGAGGACATATCTATCTATCTAAATCATTCTCTGTCCTCGCAAATGACGTCACGTTATTGATGACGTCGCACATGTTGGAATTTCGCCATTCCATCAAATTGCCTACCTCCCCAGGTGTTTCGAAATTCTTCTCCTGGCATATATAGGATCGAAATTGTACTTGCAAATGACGTAACGTTATTAATGACGTCAAATTTGGCTATTCCGTCAATTGTCATTTCAATCATTTTTCGACCGGTAATTTCGAGAATACGACCTTAAAAAACCACTTTCTCTTCAAGCCTCGATTCTGAAAATTTGATACATTCAATCGGACCTAACTTCCAGTTAGTGTGCAAAATCTCAAGGAAATCCGTCCAGTAGTTTTTGAGATATAAGCCGTGGAGACGGGACAGACAGACAGACAGACAGACAGACAGACAGACAGACAGACAGACAGACAGACAGACAGATAAAGTCTGTAGGACCTCCAGTAAACCTGGAGGGATAAAATGTTTGTGTTGAAATGGAAACAAGTTTTGACATCTGAATGATTTCTGTAAAAAGTGGAGAAAAATAGTATCAGACCGAACTATTTTTGGCGCAAGGCTGTAATGCGAAGGGTCAAGCCTATTACGCATTCATTGCGAACTGTGCCAGAGTCACTACTGACTCGGGTTCACAGAATCCATTTTAACTACCTCCGCCAAGAAGATTATGTTTTACCCTCGGTTTGTTAATTAGTTAGCAAAATAACTCAAACAGTTCAAGACGGATCCCAATAGAATGCTGTGGAAGGTCAGGGTTTTATCCTAGGAATACTCCATTTAATTGTGGGGGTTGTCGGTTATTTCGTGTTGGAATTACCACTCAAAAGAGAAATTTCCTCAACAATTACCAAAATGATTGTGTCAAACTATTGATGACGTCTTCGTATGCGTTCACCATACAGAAGTCGTTTTCACTAGACTCAACCACTCTAATGAACTAAACTTCGTAGCGTCATACCTGGCGAGACGTAA
>JAWQFJ010003430.1:50000-53991 GCA_034096865.1 Theodoxus fluviatilis | reverse complement strand
CCCCTGTCCTGACACAGCTGATCCAATGACTTGCTTCTCCGACCTGGCACCTTCCCTAGTGCTTTTCAAGCAGGGCTATAAGTTAAGCCGCTCTTGAAGAAGCAGGACCTGGATCCAAACAAACTCAGTAATTATAGGCCAGTCTCCAATCTTTCTTTTCTGTCAAAATTGTTAGACTTGCTGCGAACCGACAGTGTGCAAAGTAGTTTTTTTGACATATAAATAGGTTATATTTTTCCATTCAAGAGCAATGCCTTTACTCTTACAAGTGGACAGCTGCTTGCGCCCATTTCCTCATTCCGCACGTTTGGCCGCTGTGGTTTTGCAGGCCGCCATCAAGGAAAATCCCAAACTCAACCGTGGCAACTACAGAGCAGTCTTCTGGGCGTCCGCAGCCACCGGGGTGTTGCAGGGGCTCATCCACCTTGCTCTGAGAATCTCATGCATTCCCCGTGGCGAGCAGTACCAGCCTTTGAGGAGTTAAGAATTGGCACGTTGGTTGATGAAAGAGTAAGTGCAAGAAACTTTCCTGAAGAACCAACCCACACACTGTATCTCTCTGCGAGTTAGGGCACACACTTCGGTCATTGAAAGGGTTCAGCACTGAATAGGATTATACTATAATTTTTAGTGACCCTGTGGGTGAGAGTTAACCCGAAAAGTCGATGCATCATGAAACAGAGAAATTATCGGTCTCTCTGTGACCTGTCAAAGCTTTTCGTCTTTCTCGTCGTTTCTTGGAGTTTGGTAAAAATGGGCGTGTGGGGGTGCGGGTGTTGTAGAGGTATGTGTGTGTGTAGATGTGTGCGTAGAGGGTGTGTGTGTGTGTGTGTGTGTGTGTGTGCTTGTGTGTAATAGCTCTGATTGTGACTGTGGCTTGCACTTAGTGTCATAACATAGCATGTCTAGGAAAACGTTTGGACTGACGGCGTTCAGTAGGGAGGATGCCTCCCGCCCCGAGATGCACAGAGGTTTTTGCCTTCTTTCTTGCACAGTCTTATGCAATGGCTGAAACAACGCTCCAGTATTTCGGTGGTTGCTATGAACCCAACAAGTGCTGACACAAACAAAATTGTCAGGGGAGACCTGAAGGTTTTGTCACAAGTACATTATTGTATTGTATTTATTGCATTACATTGTCTTCACATTTCTGCATGTACATGCATTCAGTTAGTGATCGCAGGACATTTTGATGTACGGATACTGAGAGCGAGTGAGTTCTGATAAAGAGACCTAAAAGGATGCTTGTGATATAACCGGCACTGCGGCCACAAAGCCGGGACGTGTTGTGTAGTTGTTGATGTATGAGCGCTCTCATGAGCTTTGTTGCTGAGTCTGGCCACATGTAAATGTCTATTCTCTAACCATGAAATCGCAATTTCACAATTTGTAGTCTAGGTTATTATCATGAGATATTTATCTCTTCGGGCTGTAACTGTTGACTGCGGTTTCAAGCAGAAGTCTGATTAGGCTCAGTAGTGTCCTAGTCAGCGGTAGGGAATCTCGTGCTTGTTGATGCGATAATGCTGACATTATATTGGCTGAGTATACACTAAACCTGAGTCAGTGTGATCCAGGTTGACTGTGACTGGCATACCAGGTTGTTTCGAATCAGAACAGTTTCTGTGGTCATTGAGTGATCGCTGTATTGTGCAGAGTCCGTAGCCTGTAAAATGTGTGGGATTGTTTCAAACAATAAACTTCGAAATGTCTTTGGCTTGTCATCAAATTGTTTGTCCTCCTTGAAGACGTGTTTACAGAGTTCGTGCAGTTTTCTTTCTACATCCTCATTTATCCTTCTTCGATGATTTGTTTTTTGCTGCAGAGAGAGATAGTTACGGGAGAGAGAGAGAGAGAGAGAGAGAGAGAGAGAGAGAGAGAGAGAGAGAGAGAGAGAGAGAGAAGGGGGGATAAGGAAGGTGGGAGATTAGTAAGAAACTCCCAACGGAGCGAGGCAGCAGACGGTCTTCAAAGGAAGAGCCCCCATCGACAAGTGTTTCGGCCCTTTAAACTTCCTGACACTCTCGGGGGGAGGGACACACCGGTCAAAGCGAGATATACCCTGAGTTTCGTTGCACACTGCTTCATCTCTGCTACAATGTAGCAGCCTCAAGAGTGTTGATTGGTTGGTTTTCTTTAATAACTTTATAAGCACAATATTATTAAAAGTATAGGGTTTTGGCTACACGAATACCCAAAATTATCTCACACTCAAATGTATCTCTCTTAATCGAAGAAACGACTTAATAAAAGCATTAGGGTAGAAAATCATTCATACACAATCATTGGTGACGTTTCACCCAGTGGCAGAGGTCAACTTCCTGTCAAGGTCGCACAGCAGCAAGAGCATCTTAGAAGGCGCTCTAACTGCTTCACACTAGACTGCGCCACTTGCTGTGCCTAGCAACGATGAAACTACAGAACCCGTAGCCGCATTTGATTGGCTCATACTAAACAGAACTAATTGGAAATCACTCCACGCGCTTGCACGGTAAACATGCTTCGAACCGTGGAGATTACATATCATGGAAGTAGCAATCGTGCCGATTGCTTTCTAATTTCGAAGAAATGACTGTTTTCGTGCTCTCATCACCGTGGCAGAGTGGATTGTATGTCTTGGTTTGATATATGTAGTAAACGTCGGCAGTTATACCCATGGGTGTAACGAGGTAGCAGACAACACACATTTTGAGATTTCCTTGACCTTCCTCTATGACTGGTGATGGTTATTTCCCTTTTGTTTTTAATGGATTTCCGACCCTAATGATTTTATGAAGTTGTCTATTCGATCAAGAAGGATATAATTGAATGTGAAATCATTTTGGGGATTCATGTATTCAAAGAGGCCCTCCAAAACCCTATACTTTTAATGGTATCGTGCTATTTGAGTAATTAAAGAAACCGACCAATCGAAACTCCTGAGCTTGCTACATCATATCAGAGATGAAGCAGAGTGCAACGGAACGCAGGGAGAGGCCTGCTGCGAAATAGAGGCAGGCAGCGAGATGGTGAGATAGAGATAGAACACAGAACGAGAGAGAGAGAGAGAGAGAGAGAGAGAACGAACGAACGAACGAAAACCTTTATTGCTTAGGCTCACCGACCCATTGCAAGGAGAAAATGTACATAACATGGCAGTGCGGTATCGGGAAGATTCTAAATAGTAATATGTGAATGGACACAGTATCGAGGGAAACAGTGTTCACTGGTATACGTAGTAGCACTAGTCTTCAAAAATATAATGATTCATACTTAGTATTTCCATTCCTTCTGTTCTCATCTTAAATGCATGGTAAATGTACATACTCACTTTACAAATCACAGCTTAGTCATTGGTTGCTAGAAGGTCTTTGACAGTCTCATTTATATCGAGATGCGGAAATGGCATTTAAAATCTTTCTCGTAGTCCACACAAAGCAGGGCAATGAAACAGAATATGCACTTCAGTCTCCTCCTCCTCTACACATGTAGGGCAAACATTATAGACAGTCGGGGGACTGTATCTATGTTTGTGAACATACAAGTCACTGACTCTAAATCGGAACCGTATCAAAACATCTAATGCATACAAATATGGTTCTCGCTCTCGAACAGTTTCATACAATCTGTAGAAGGAATACCGATTGCTATCTTGTAACGTTTGCCTCCACTCACTATCAAAGTCAGATACCAATTTTTCTTTCAGATTCCTAAGGAATGCTCTTTAAATTTTTACAACTTGTCTTGTCCATTCTCTTTCCAAGTTGTTTTTGTAGAGCAGAGTTTTTATACTTTTTACCCAAATGAGTTGTCCTTCAGGTAAGTTACACATCATTTGATACACTCTGAATGGATATATATATATATATATATATATATATGTGTGTGTGTGTGTGGGTGTGTGTGTGTGTGTTGGTCCATGCTAATTATTTTTAACCAATAATTGATCGACCTTAGGATAGCATTTATGTATTGCGGGTATCTACCTATGTCACCGTATACCATTATATTC
>JAWQFJ010003430.1:32500-45000 GCA_034096865.1 Theodoxus fluviatilis | reverse complement strand
AAAAGATAAATCGCCGTTGTGAATACGGGCCCTGGACATTGCATTGACAAGCAGGTGTTACGGGGATCCATAAACGAAACAACACGGTCCCAGGGTTAAGTACATGTCTTTATGACCAATCACAAAAACATGCCCATAACAGGGGTAGAAAAGAAAAATAAAAGTAAAAAGAATGTTACTCGGTTATCTGGTTCAACCACAACCTCCACGATAACCTCAATCTCATAAAATGTACACCTAATTCTTCCGCTATTTCACTCCCAAGGTAAAAGCAAAAATAAAACACAGCAGCACAAGTAAAATATGGTTAGCCTTCTAGTATAAACATAAAACAGTATCGGTCAGCCTTCTACTAATATAAACATAAAATACGCAGGTCAGCCCTTGACAAGTACAAACTATCGACCCGAATAAAAGGGGTTGCACCAACCTTCACCTCTGCCCGCGCTCTGCCTCTCTCTCTCTCTCTCTCTCTCTCTCTCTCTCTCTCTCTCTCTCTCTCTCTCTCTCTCTGCTCTTCGTCGTCTTCTCTCTCGCCTGCCTCACTTCGTCTGCTTCTCTACTCTCTTTGTTTGTCTTCTTCTCTTTGTCTGCTTCACTTTGTCTTCTTCTTCGTCTCTCAGCAGGCGGACCGCGCTTGGTCTTCTCTCTTCTCCATACCCGGACTAACGGCATACTGACGACAGACTGACGGCTGACCGATGGCTGACCGACCTCTCCCCTCTCTTCTCAGTGGCAGACTATACAGCAAGAAAGTCCACTCCACGCAGCAAGACAGTTCACTCTAAGCAGACTGTACAGCAGACGGACGGCAGAACGACCTCTCCCCTCTCCTTGCAGTAGGCAGACTTAGGCAGACTCAGGCAGACTAATCTCTTCTTCTCTTCTTCTCCTTACTTCACCATAGGCAGGCTGACCTCTCCTCTCTCCCTCCAGCAGGCAGACTCACGGCTGACTCAGGCCGACTGACGGCTGACTGATTTCTCTCGCTAACATAGCTGTCATCTCATAATTAACTCACGAACTCACCACTAATCAGACCCCAGAGCAAACATCGCTCATCACCCTCGGGTCAGAACTCAATTTCTACTCACTCCAAACTCTCACCGCAAAAACGCACACAGTCGCGGATCACCAACCAGCAAAACCCAAGCCTATCTCAAGTTAGACACCTGGGAAACAACGTTCCCCATTACACAGGGGATACCTACCCGTCTCGCCACATATCAAAGTGCTGGTTGATCTTACATATGGATATAAGAACCATTTGCACGCGAGCATGAGCTCTTTTTCTGTGTCATTCGGTCCCGAAAGTGCCCAAATATCTGAGCCGTACAGAAACACCGGAGCTACATGGGGATCAAAGAGCTTGAAAAAGACATAGGTGTTCAGGTTGTGCAACCCTCTCAAAGTGTTTACCACTTGGATAACCTTTTGCTTTGCTTTGACTCTTTGACAGTTGTTGCCACTAGAATGGACAGCTTGGTGGAAAACATGTAGCCCAAATACGTGTGCAATTAACTGCCTCCAGTTGTGCTCCATCTAAAACTCATTATTCATTATTCGCTAAGGTTCCCCTCTTCTGAAGACAATGACTTCGGTTTTTCGATGTAAACAGTCAGTCCCAGTGTTTTCGAGATATACACCAAATTGTCGATCTGGTTTTGCAAATCAGTGAGAGTAGTTGACAGAAGCACAATGTCGTCAGCGAACAAAAGTAAAAAAAATTCCCGTGCGCCTGGTATAGGCTGTATTCCATGCCGTCCACGTTCAAGTACGTACATCGCAGCTTAGGAAATATACAGAGAAAATATAATCGGCGACTCGCTGGCCCCCTGTCTTACTCCAACCAGACATTTAAACAGCTGCGAATGAGGTGAGTTCCATCGAACACAAGCATGTACCTGAGAGCAGCCAGCTTTAAACATGCTGAAAAACTTTGATGACACACCCATTTTTGCCAAGACTTTCCACATGCACGTTCTGTCCACCTAGTCAAACCCCTTTTTGTAGTCGATGAAAGCTGCCTACAGCTTGCCCCTGCCCCCACGATAGACAGGTTTAACCACGCTCAGAATGCAGGGTAAAGATATGATCTACTGTGGAGTGTTCTGAGCGGAAGCCTGCCTGTTCAGAACATATCTTGTCTCCATCTTCTGCCCAAGCTTTCAAGCGTATGCTTTAAAACAGATACCACCAATTTGCTCACAACGGGAAGCAGAGAAATCCCTCTGTAATTCGATGGATCCAGCTTGTCACCAGTTTAGAATATGGGTATGATAACGGATCGACTTTATTTCTGAGAGAAGTACTGCCTTTCATAGAGGTAAACGAAGAATTCAGTGAGGGAAGGCAAAACTTGGCTTCCAGACATCTTCAACAGGTAACTTGGATTTCGTCAATCCCTGGTGCCCTCCCTTCTCTCATCTCCCTGACTGCCCACTTCGCTTCCCTTTCTGTTATCATAGCATCAGGATTTTCATAGAATAAAACACATTGAGTTTCTTCCTCTGCAAGGCATAGGGTAGGGACAAGTTCATTCTGTGTCGCGTTTTTGTTTACCTTGACTTGATTAGTTGACAGTTCCTCCCCAAAGAACGACGTAGTCGTCTAAGGGAAAGGTAACCACGATAAACAAATAGTTTACAGACTAAACTAAACCACCACTCCTTGGGGGGACACATACAAACATCAAGCAATGCCAGAAACGCAATTGAATACAAACCACTGAATCAGATTTAAAAAATAACAATGACTTTATTCAAACACAAACCCTTCCCTGCAGCACAGGTACTGCAAAGGACAGGGTAGGTAGGTGGTAATGGAAAAAACAAAAGAAAAGAACCCAGAACAAAGAAGGGTAGCGGGAGAGATGGAGTACCTCCGCTTCCTGTACAAAGTTTGGGAAAAATAAACAACAACAACAACAATCCCAAAAATGAAGAAATGAGAAACAAGTCAAAGAATGGTCAACTCATACACTGAATCTATTTCCTAAGTCACCGGTGACTAGGTAGATATAAGAAGTGTACTGGAAAAAACAATCTCTGTTTCTCCACTCTCTCTCAACAATTGACCAGAAACTGAAATTAAATCCGCAAACAGAACTGGCAAGAAATATACATCCCTTTCCACCACTCGTTCTGAGATGCCCCCTCAGAACGATAAGAATACAGTCGCACAATTGAAGTGACAACAACACTTGGACACAACAACCCAGTCACTTCTACTTCAACTTGCAACCAGTCTCCAAGCATTCAACAACCTCCCGTTGTTAAATAACAATACTCTGAAACTTCCCCAAAAGACTCAATCCAACCACAATCTCCACCTAGAAGATTTTATAGAACTTGCTCCGAATTATTCTGATCAGAGTTACTTTGAGCCAACCCCTTACAACAACGTCTGCTGTCATTGCATGTCAATGAACCCCTGAACCCCTGTAAAACTCCTCCCCCCTTCCCCTCTAGCTGTGACGTGCTTCCGCCCAAACGTCAGACTAGTGGAAAGTACACAACTGACTCGCTTAGCGTGTGACTCTCCCCCTTTCACGCACTAGTTCATACGAACTGTCACCTTCCGTGCAGACACAATGTTAACGCAACACGTGAGAAACAATGAAAAAAAAAGGTCTCTCTTACCCCTCTTTTCCCGCGTCACGGACTCTCTCTCTCAGTCCCGGAGATTTCCACTCCAGATCCAAACTTACCCGACACACGCTGTCAGAATTTCGTAAGTAGGAAAAACACAACAAATCTCGCATAAATCCCCATGTGACCCGTTTACCCCCTCCCACTCTTCAGTCCTTTGAAAGAAGAAGTCAGTCTCTGAATCCAACTCAGATAAATATAAGAAGAAACACTGTTCTCCAGGAGTCACTAATAAACCACTACAAATGGACGCGTATTCAACGCTCCAGGTGTCACATCAAAACAGGCAGGCACCCTTAGAGTCCGCCCCTGTCCTGTTACGAGATTCCACTGACTCATAAGCACTTTGCTCGCTACACCAAGTCAGTCAAGTTCAGAGTCAAGCTTCACTGAACTTTCGGCAGGTAACCCCAAGTCTCTCTGAGTCAGTATGATACATATCATCCTACGCAAGAATCAAACTACATATCATACTTACTCCTGTTGCATGTCTCCACCTACAACCAAATGAGCAGCACATCAACACCGCCTCTCGCGAGTGAGCGTGCAGACACCCCTCAACACCCCTCCTGCCTCTATCAAATCTCGCCCCTAGATTGATAAGCCACTTCTCGAGTGGACTTCACACACGATCCCTAAGTGTATTTCGTTTAGACTCCTACCAAAGCACTTATGCTAGTCTCAAACGAAATTGTACTTGCACACTGTAGAACCGTCACAGTTGCAGGGAAGACGCCTCATGCGTCCCGCCACGTCGCTCTCTCAGCCTCGCGCTAGACTCCGGGTCAGCGCAGCGTTGTCAGGAACGACCAGGTGCTCGTCAGACGAGCGGAGTCCACCCGCGTAGACTCGAACGTAGATATACACGAACAGGTAGGAACGCCCAGTAGACACTCAGTCAGCGGTCAAACACTCAGCATCCGTGTAATCAGCAGCTGCGCCACTCGCAACAGCTCTTAGTATAGTAGAGTACCGTAGGGTAGAGTAGCCTGCAACATATCACCGTACAATCCCCGATAAGCCACTCTTCTCCCCTTGTGAATTTACTCATGCGAGAATTCAACATTCGACGACGCAACCGGCTCAGACGCCTTAGTTGAAAAATCCTTACTCGCGCTCTCAGGCGAGAGAAATTGAATTAAATATGTCTCATATTCTCACGGAGTGAATCACGAAACCTTCCCCAGTGAAAGTAGGCATCTTTCCCACAGATTTACTTTAACTCCGAGACACAATTCAATCAAGCGAGTGAGTGACCCAATTCCCATTCCGACAATAGTCAATCACCTCACACGCGGCAACAGAGTAAAAATGGCGAAGCGATTCGTTACCTCACGAATCCTCAGGCTGTGGTCTGTCCATAGAACTTCGCTCTAGCCATTAGAAGAACCTCCTTCCATTCCCATGTGCTCTAACCCAGCACGGGTTTGCGCAGAGAAACTTCTCCAAGCGAACTGACTTCGCTCCCAACTGCCTACGCAGTTCAACCATTTGCGGCACTGACTGCGCGCTTAGCCTCTCGTCCGACCAACAGAGCTGAACTGATCCGAAAAGACGCTTCCGAGCTCGAAGTTGCCTATCCCACGTGATCATTGTCCAACCCGTAATGAGGATTTTCCCGCTTCAAGAACTTGGCCCAATCAGTGTCTTACGAACTTTCGCGGCTAAAGAACCGTGTCGAGCTAAGGGAAACCCCGTGCGGCATTCTTCACACCCCCCGGCACGACACCCCAAACCCCTTTCCCGAGTGACGCAGTACCCCCCTGTCACTCAAAGTTCTAACGCTGTGCGCCAAACGGCCGTTTGAGCGCATTCACCGATTAGGTTTCTACGCTGGCAATTCAATCACACCACCAACCAATATTTAATCACAACTATTCGTCGCGCAACACGCGACAAGCCTCCCCGCTTAACTACGGACCGCCAGGTACGCACCTTGCAAAACTTCTCACCAATACATCTGTCCACCCGTAATATGAAAGGACCCTCCCACAACCGTCGACGTTACTCCCAGGTTAAGCGATCTATTTTATGACACGAGGAAAAAAAAATAATCGGTGTAGGGACAGGAGGACGAAAACCCGGGCCCAGGAAAAACGCCCCCTGTGCGTCCCCCACACCGACCCTCGCCCAGGAATGGCCCACGCACTTCAACAAACACTACTTCCATTATTTTGAGTGACAAGATTGGACACTTTACAAAGGTCTATCACCACTCGACCATACTACAACATTAAACTATCCACTGTACCAGCGGACAATTCTGGCGACTCTCACAAGAATCTCCTACAACACCCTCCAAACTCTTGGCCCACCACGGGGTGTAGCGTTCGGCAAGCAAACCAGATCACCCCCCGTGGTGTCCACACTGCATGACTTGCAGTCCATGGCTAAGTACCCTTTCGTGGCGGGCAGCCACGCGAGGGGCTAGCGTTAGACTCTTCCCACACCCATCGCTCCTTACAAGCACCTCGCGCTGCCAACATCAACGCCAGGACAACACGTCCTCTCGCCTCCGAAAGGCACCTCACGTTGCGCGGCAACGACAGGACAACCCTGTCCTCGCCTTTGACAGGCTACAAAAGTTGCGGCGACAACGTCAGGACACACATGTCCTCGCCTCTAATAGGCACCACACGTTGCGCGGCAACGACAGGACAACACGCGACATTCTGTTTAAAAAGATTTATATAATTTTCCGTCCATGTATCAATGCCGATATTAATTAAAAACAAGGCTATGTGTTGCCCGATTTACAAGTGACCAAAAGGATCTCGGATCTCCCGCTTTGCCTATGAGTTGATTGCATACGGACTCATTGTATGTACGTTTCTTTGCTCTCGTTATTGCTTTATGACTTTTCCTAGCGGTAGCATACAAGTCCATGTCAACAGCGGCACATGAATGTCTGTATTCGAAAAGGGCTCATCTGGCTTTGCGATTGGCACTTCGACATTTTGTATCATACCATCTCGCTGAGTTGCACGTTGCAGGCTGATGCAATGTCACATTCCGATACATGCAATGTCACATTCCGATACATGCAATGTCACATTCCGATACATGCAATGTCACATTCCGATACATGCAATGTGCACCAGACAGCAAGGTGCCTGCAAAGAATTGCAGGGCAGCATCTGGGCTAACATTTATAGCATTGCGAGCATGTGCCAGACCTTCTCGAAAGTCAGGGAAGTGTAGACACTGTTTGATATTGTACTTCTTGTCTCTGTCCCAAATGAGTTTTGACATTGTAGTTTTGCATGGCCGTGTACGACTGTGGTGAACTGGTTGAGAACCAATACCAACTTCGAGGAGCATGTGACTTGAGTTTACACTGAGAGAGAGAGAGAGAGAGAGAGAGAGAGAGAACTGAAATGTTTATTCGTAGGCCGATAGCCCGTTAAACTACATACAAGCACATAACAATAATTCATCAGTGTGGAAAAAACTTACATGTTTGGATATTCAAACAAAACACAATCATAATTATCAGCGTTACAGTCAAAGCAGATTCAATACAAGGTTCACATATTGTATCTTTTTTTCTTATTTTTTCTTTCTTTTGAGAGAGAGAGGGAGAGAGAGGGAGAGAGAGAGAGAGAGAGAGAGAGAGAGAGAGAGAGAGAGAGAGAGAGAGAGAGAGTGTATGTGTGTGTTTCTGTGTGTGTTTCTGTGTGTTCACGCGTGCGTGTAGATGTGTGTGCGTGCGTGCGCGCGTGTGTGTAGCTACTTGTATGTTTTAGTGAGCGAGTGCGTGTAAAATGCGTGTGTGTAAATGCGTGTTTGCATGTGTGTGTGTGTGTGTGTGTGTGTGTGTGTGTTACGGTTTGAGTATCATTTATTTTCTGAGATGGTTGAAGGCGGTGGTTGCGTTTCGGTTTTGGCGGGAACATGCCTTGGCTTCGACGTTTGAGGCTGGCTTGAACCGGTACCAGACAAATTGGGTAATGATGCAATCG
Source organism: Theodoxus fluviatilis (assembly GCA_034096865.1). NCBI lineage: Eukaryota > Metazoa > Mollusca > Gastropoda > Cycloneritida > Neritidae > Theodoxus > Theodoxus fluviatilis. The sequence goes on along the minus strand of JAWQFJ010003430.1, from coordinate 37,388 downwards.
TGGATTGATTGGCTGGGGGCGGTTCCTCAAGCATTGTGGGTGAACAATTCAATTCTGAAGTGTCTTTAATATCAGTTGACTGCAGGACGCCATGGAAGGCGGGCGTGTGTCGAGAACTCCATGTTGAGGGTGGAACAACACGTCAAAAGGTTTTTCCAATCCCCTACCCTCTGAAAGTTTGTGGCAAAAGGACAGCGTTTTCCCTGTTTGAAGATTCAGCCCCCACAAGATTCTCGAACAAGTTATGGCCTGAAAAGCTTCATCATTTGTGTTCTTGCGGAATGTTCTAGAAGTTTTGCTCATGGGAGCAAATGTGTGAAACCCGCAAATTTATGGCCTTTTCTCTTGTCTCGAGGGATAGCCTTGAGTGAGGGAGTGAGTGAATGTCCACTCCTTAGTGGATATCAGTTTCAAGGAGAAGTTTCATCAAAGGAAGTCGAGAACTGATTGCACTTGGCTACCAGAATTTGTGAATACGTTTGATTGAACTTTTTACTGTATGAAAGCTTCAGTCACAAATAGTAGGCTGACATGATTGTTTAAGTTTCATCCTGTTGCATTGACTTTGATCATGCCATGATTAGTTCTCATTAAAAATCATTTTTAATAAATATTGTGTTATGTCCTGTGAGTGTGGGACGTAAGAGAGAGATTGAGTGAATTATTACCCCTTCCACAACTATTGAAACCCCTAGACTCAAAGGCCGAACGAATCACTAACGTAAAGTGCGTGTGTGGAGGGAGGTAATTGTGTGTGTGTGTGTGTGTGTGTGTGTGTGTGTGTGTGTGTGTGTGTGTGCGCGTGAGAGAGAGAGAGAGAGAGAGAGAGAGAGAGAGAGAGAGAGAGAGAGAGAGAGAGAGAGAGAGAGAGAGAGAGAGAGAGAGAGGAGAGAGAGAGAGAGAGAGAGAGAGAGAGAGAGAGAGAGAGAGAGAGAGAGAGAGAGAGTTATGTGTACTGTATTCCAATAAACACTGGCAGAGCAGCTGGAGTGGGCCCCGAAATCCGGGCTGCGTTCAAGCTGCCACTCAGCAGGCACTGTGAAGGCGCTGCGTAGTTGACGCTCAACTACATGTACACTCGGCCTCAACAACTCGACTGCGAAGCCTGAACGACGTTGTAGGCCAAATGTAGCTCTGCGCAGGCCTTTGCAGAAAGATTTGAAGTGAACGCGCCCCTGGCGACCGATAAAGCTGCATCGAGTGTGTGTATGGAAGTAATGCAGACCTTGGGACATTGTAGTTGTCTGTGTGTATGGAAGTAATGCAGACCTTGGGACATTGTAGTTGTCTAAAGAGACGCATTCACGTTGTCTCTTTAATGCCGCGAGGTAGGTTACTCATCGTGTCAACCCAAACTATGTCGGAACTATGCCATCCTATCGCACCACACGATTCTTGCTCCACATTCTCTTTGTCTCTGTCTCTGTCTCTGCCTTTCTCTCTCTCTCTCTCTCTCTCTCTCTCTCTCTCTCTCTCTCTATCTATCTCTCCTCTCAAAAACAGAAAGCAAAAAGAGAGAAAAGAATCCCGTTTACAATTACAAGCATGGCAGTTTCAGTGCAATGCGCCACGGTGTCGCCCCACTGCGCACAACCCCGCCGGCGAGAAAGTTGGTCTTCTCGGCGTCGTTGCTTCACTGCAGTGTGCTGTAGTGCTTTTTCTTCTCCTGGGGTTGCCATGCCGACTCTGGGTCCGCAGACTTCTTCAAGACCGACGTCTCTTCCGCGTCCGCTTCCATGTCAGTGACGTCCAGCCTGGCGTAGCGCGGGAGTTGTCTGCCCCTGCAGGAGCACCTCAGCAAGACCTGCAAGCCGCAGACCGTGGCACACGTGGCCGCCGTCACGTAGAACGCCGTGTCGTAGCTGCCGGTGTAATCCACAATCAAACCTGTACACATCAAGGGCGTGAGTTAACAACTGTAAGCTTGAATTATGTAGGGAAAAGAAAAGAAATTGAGAAGAAGACGCTCATAAAAAGGTGATGCGACGGACACAAAGTTTTGTGCAGAAAGGCAGTAATGGCAACAATTAAACCGAGAGCCTCAGCGTATGTCTACGCATGCGTTTCAGGGAGCCAGTAGTGAAGAGTGTTGGGTCGAGTCATTCTGAGTAGGGACCCAGTCTCCTCACGTTATTTGTGATCTCTCGCCAAAAACTGAGACAGTCGTCCCCTTTTGCAGATTCTGAATTGTTTAAGATTTCATTGTTGAATTATCAAGCTTTTTCGTGGTGCAGTGCAAATCAAAATCGGATTAAAATGTGTGAGATATGCTTGACTAAAACATTGTAGCAGCCGATACCGTCATTTGTGAGGGACGCGCTCGTGAAGAATGGAATACTAGTCTACATCCTTTGCCCGGTGTGTGTTGAAAGCGTGTAATTAGACATGAATAATCTTTGATTTCTCTACAAGCAACTGAGTATAGAAAAAATGGACAGAAAGCTCATTTTAATTACAAAATATATAAAGCGATAGAGTTCATCTCCACCCATGTTCTGCGCCGATATCTTCTATCAGTCCGAGGGACCGAGTGCTTCAGTTTGTCACAAAGGCTCGAATTTTTGGAGGTCTTATAATATTGCCTCTTAGCGCTGTCGATGTGCAGTCAAGAATTAGGTCCACTGTGAAAGTACATTTACCACAAGCCATCAATTAACTACATCAATGGGGCATTTTTTGTCACAATTTGCAAATTGGCGTCAATGCTCTACCTGTTGGCTCAGGTGAAAAGCGACAAACTCTTAGTTCATGTTCGGGATAGCTTCACCGCTGTTTTCATCCATTGCAACCAAAACACACCTTCATCCCTTGGAACACCCCCCCCCCCTGGAATGGGGTGAAAAATACACCCGCTGCATCGCCCTACGAGATTCGTAAATAGCTAACCCCGAGGAAAATGGAGAACTGACTGGCACTCATTCCATCCAGCTCAACTGATGTCGTCATCATTTTCCATTGAGAGCTTGCAGAGGCTGAGGGGCCGTGAGTCTCTATTCATTCATTCATCCCTAGGAAAAGAATAATTCACGCCTCTCCTTATCTGTGTCAGTTTGCAACGAAGATACAGCAGCTTTTAGGGGAATGTGTGAAGCTGCCATTACGTGGGGGGACACAGAGATTTTGTCGTTGCAGATGGAGAACGCACGATTCAGGACTCCTGAACTCAGTCCTCACCTCCGAAGGGACCGCACAGCAGGTCCCCGAGCCCTACGGTGAAGTTGATGAAGCCGACGACGATGGCGAAAGACTCGTGTTCGCTCAGCTCCTCGAATGCCACCTGCGGGGAGGCTGAGCCCACCGAGCCGAAGAAAACGCCGTAGGCGATGGAGACGCCGAGGAGGGAGGAGAAATCCGAGGCCAGAGCAAAGACCGGAGCCACGGCAGCCATGCCGGCAATGGCAAACGTGCTCTGCACCAGTGTCGACACCTTCCACACGCCCACTGCCAGGAACGGAGAGAGTGAGAAATATGACATTATTTGAGTCGACTTGATTCCACAAGAGTGATGGAACACTTGACTACATTCTACAATACTTTTGTAGAGGACACCATCTCGTGCTGTTTTTCACATCGCGGTGAGGTAAATCTTGCCGGTAAGAACAAGAATATTGCCCAAGAAAACAGTTGGACTATGTTGTCAAATTGCCGGCCTACAAGCCGTTCAAAAATCATTGTAGTCACAAAGGGGAAAGCAGCACAGAAATCAGATTGCCTCAGTGGTGAGCACCATCTGTGCATCTGCTTTGATCTGCTTCCCTCTCCACGAAGGCACAGGATGCCAACATGTTTTACAAACGTGTTCGTACCCTTCAACATTTGCATGCTAAACGAGTGAGACTAAGTGTCCATTTAATGGATTTTAGTTGTTTCGTTTCGTTCCGGTATGCATATGTGATGTATGAATTAATGATAGATGAAAGAGTACATAGAATATGCCTGTCATGTGAATTAAATGAATCCCATCTATCTCAATTATGTAGAAATGCCTATCATACATTTAGCTTTGTCCACATACATTCACATCACCAAAATAAAAGCAGACATACTGAAAATAATGAAAATAAAAGAAAGGCGACAACAAACTTGAATGTGACCTCCACCTTACGATGAGACAGATGTTCATTTTGGGAAAATCTGAGCTATGCAAATGGTCGTAAAGTGGAGACATTTTCTTTCTAATGGTGTAACATGCTTGAAAATGAGATAACTAGTGACAACTAAACTAGTTGCTGAAGACTGGTACCCAATGGTATGTGTTTAAGGCAACGCGGCGTGGGCATCAAGGTGGCAGGACTATTTGAGTGTGGTACATGGGGTCGGCCGATCAGCAGGACGGCTGCCGTAAGAAAGGTAAGAACATCACGATGTTGTGCTCCAAACGTATGGATGCAGATCCTAAAATCTATCAAAAGCTCAATACTGACATTCTGAAAATCCCGATGTTGTGCTCCAAACGTATGGATGCAGATCCCAAAATCTATCAAAAGCTCAATACTGACATTCTGAACTCCTCTCACTGTATTCGGCCGACACCTCAAAATGAGGCAAAAGTACGTCCGTCCCATTCTGTGCTAATGATCACATGTCATACAATGTTATTTGATTTTTGGGGGGTTTGATTTGTTCGCAAGAATCACTTATTATGCCTTAAAATGTAGTGAAAAGTGTTAAAAACATATTTCATACAGACGGGAGTTCAACATTCTTGCACCAATTCTTGCACCAATGATTTCTATAAATTCACGAGGGGTTGTGGCAATATCAGTAGGTCACTTCTTATATCATGAAATATCAGACTTTAGTGCAAAATGTGTAAAATACATCATGGGGCTTCTTGGACAAAATATACTTTGAGAGAGTGGGAGATATTAAAAGGCGGAACGCGAAA
>JAWQFJ010003430.1:12500-22500 GCA_034096865.1 Theodoxus fluviatilis | reverse complement strand
CAGGCCCCCAGCGAAGCCGTTGGCCAGGAAGGCCATGGAGGAGACGATCATCAACAGCAGGTAACGACTTCTCCCCAGCTGCCTGGGAGAGCCTCTCCCTCTGTAAAATGGAGCTCGGTTTGTCCCTCTAGCGTGCTTTATTGTATTGTATCACACATCTGGTCTTACCTGTGAGTTCTCGCAACAAGCTGATCACTCAAGCCCGTGTTTGCCAAGAACGTTACTACGTCCTCTCTCTCTCTCTCTCTCTCTCTCTCTCTCTCTCTCTCTCTCTCTCTCTCTCTCTCTCTCTCTCTCTCTTTCTCTCTTTCTCTCTCTCTCTCTCTCTCTCTCTCTCTCTCTCTCTCAACTTGTGGAAGCATATCGGATGCTTCGGAACTCCCACATAAAGGGGATCGTAATTGGACTGAGAGGGTTAAGAATTGCTTGTACCATCTGGGCTTTGGGTACGTGTGGCTGAATGGAGAAGCTGGAGATGAGAAACAATTTATGTCACTGCTTAAACAAAGATTACAGGACTGGCATCTCCAGGACTGGCATGCTAAGAATATAAACAATGACAGGTACGAGTGATTCTCATCCTTCACAAACAACTTGGAAAAATATTTAAATATACTCGTAATTACAAAATTCAGGGATGTGTTTATTCGATTTCGTTTCGGAATAAACGATTTGCGTGTTAATGATTGGTACAGAGGTGCGTCTAACGCCCAATGTCCATTTTGCGAGGAAAAAGAAAGTTAGAGGCATTTTTTTTCATGTCCTGCACATCTACAATCAAGAGTAAAGTACCTATAACGGTATCTACACAAGGGAAAGAATCTTCATGTTTGCAGATGCCTGATGCGGGGCACCGATGAGAAATTGACAAGATCGGTAGCCATGTACACATTTTATGCTTTAAGACTTAGGCAACAGAATTTGTGTGTGACAAACCTCATTAGCTGTCCAGATTCACGGACAATAGTTTGTAATGTATTGGAGATGCCAATGAATGGGTCGATGTATGCCTACTTACTGTACTGTACTGTATGACATCATTTGTTCCTACTTTTGATCACTCCTAATTGGTATGGGTATGCAATGGGCCGACGGCCTCAATAAATCAGTTCAGTTCAGTTCAGTTCAGCTCTCTCTCTCTCTCTCTCTCTCTCTCTCTCTCTCTCTCTCTCTCTCTCTCATCTTCTCTCTCTCTCACACACACACACACCACACACACACACACATCACACACACACACACACACGCAGCACACACACCCAATATCTACATATCATCATCATCACATCACATCACATTATCACATCATCAATATATCATCACCATCATATACATCATCATCATCATTTTTCATCACCTAATCATATCATCATCATCATCATCACCATATCATCATCACCATCACCATCATCATTCATCATCATCATGAATCTCACATCCATCACTCATCACTTCATCATCATACATCATCATCATCATCATCATCATCATCATCATCATCATCATTATCATCATCATCATCATCATCATCATCATCATCATCATCATCATCATCATCATCATCATCATCATCATCATCATCATCATCATCATCATCATCATCATCATCATCATTATTTCGAAAGAAATGAACATATTCCCCACGCAAAAGTTTCAATCTCAAATGTTTAACTCTGGGAGGAGGTATTCCTTGGTCTAGCTATAAAAAAAAAATCCTGCAGAACGACAGGGGAATAGACACAGCCTTCTCTTTTCACGTTAATATTTGAGTCAGCTTAATGATGAGAGATATAAGATGCACGTGTGCTCCTCTCAATTTTTAGAAATCTTCATCTCACATGGTGTGCTACTACCGACACCACTTGTCGATCCGACAAAATACTACAGTAGCAACACTGCCACGGAAAACATGACTACGTGGGTGTAAAAATCCTAACTCTATACATGTTCACGACAGCAACAACATGATTCTTTCTTTCTTTCACAGCCAGCAACGCACAGTGCCTTATCTCGCTGCTGAGGTTGTGCTTGGATGATAGGTCCGCGATAGCTCTCCACCACGGACTGAGACAGGGACTCCAGCAGACGGCGCTTCAGGTCGCCGTAGCCTGAGTCCTGGTCCAGGCCCTCGCGCATCCGCCACTGGAACAGCCCGTCCTCCCTAGGAGAAGTGACGTCATACTGGTTACCCAGAGAACCAGTCAGAGAGAGGGAGGAATCACAGCTCTGCACACCCAGAGACTGCGTGCCCAGAGACTGCTGACTTCCCGGTAGGGGAGCACGGCTTCCTGGGTGAGGAGCCTGGTGTGAGCTGAGTTCCGCAGAATCCATCACTCAGGAAAGTCCTCCGAGTTCTGGATGAAAACAGTGCTGTGGGCAGTTGTGTGGAATACCAGATTATCAGACGCAGGAATGGCTTTTTTTTCTTATCATAGCCGTGGTGGTACAACTTCCACTGTGTCTGTGGGTTTTTTGAGACTCAAAACACCGTGCAAGGTAAGGAGTTTAACGTCTGCCCAGAAAGCAGACGCGGTATGCGCAAAAAAATATCCCTGACTGATTCACACACACACACACACACACACACACACACACACACACGCACACGCATATGCATGGAATGTTCGCACGGCATCTCTAAGTCGTCGATTAGTATGCAGTGCTGGGCAGCACTGACATATGCAATATTTTACTATGCATGATTACAAGTACCCTACAAACTGTGCACCAGATAATGGCGATCCCATGCACCAGCATGGACAAGTGACATCATTTGTTTGATAGCCTACCAAGTTCACTCGTTCCACCACCATGTGATAATTTCTTTCCTTGGTATTAAGCGGATTTTCCCAGTTTTTAATAGTGTACTGATGCGAACAGACGTGTGAATGTTCGACAAACTAGAGGACACATTCCACTTGTAATCAATGCACATTTCAAAATACACAAATGCATATGCATGCACACACACACGCATACACACGCACACACACACACACACACGCACGTAAACACACACACACACACACACACACACACACACACACACACACACGTACACACACACACGCACACACGCACACACGCACACTTACAAACAATAGCGTGCGAACACACACACACACACACACACACACACACACACACACACACACACACACACACACACACACACACACACACACACACGCACACATACACAGATGAAAGCAACGGTGACCGGGATTGTATTTAATTTCCACCGAAAGAGAAATCCATTACTGCTAAGCATGGCTATGCATACGCAGTCTAGACCCTGGAGATGAAGTTTTGGAAAAGGCAGCAGCCTAATTCAGTGAGGTGCATTATCATTAGCAGCAGCCTACTCCAGTGAGATACATTATCAGCAGCAGCAGCCTACTTCAGTGAGGTAACTTATCAGCCGCAGCAGCCTACTTCAGTGAAATACATCATCAGCAGCAGCAGCAGCCTACTTCAGTGAAGTAACTTATCAGCAGCAGCAGCCTACTTCAGTGAAGTAACTTATCAGCAGCAGCAGCCTACTTCAGTGAGGTAACTTATCAGCGGCAGCAGCCTACTTCAGTGAAATACATCATCAGCAGCAGCAGCAGCAGCCTACTTCAGTGAAGTAACTTATCAGCAGCAGCAGCCTACTTCAGTGAGGTAACTTATCAGCAGCAGCAGCCTACTTCAGTGAAATACATCATCAGCAGCAGCAGCAGCAGCCTACTTTTAAAAAGATGCATTATCATTAGCAGCAGCCTACTTCAGTGAGGTACATTATCAGCAGCAGCAGCCTACTTCAGTGAGGTACATTATCAGCGGCAGCAGCCTACTTCAATGAGATACATTATCAGCGGCAGCAGCAGCCTACTTCAGTGAAGTAAATTCTCAGCAGCAGCAGCCTGCTTCAGTGAAGTACAATATCAGCAGCAGCAGCTTACTTCAGTGAGGTACATTATCAGCAGCAGCAGCCTACTTCAGTGAGGTACATTATCAGCAGCAGCAGCCTACTTCAATGAGGTCCATTATCAGCAGCGGCAGCTTACTTCAGTGAGGTACATTATCAGCAGCAGCAGCCTACTTCAGTGAGGTACATTATCAGCAGCAGCAGCCTACTTCAGTGAGGTACATTATCAGCAGCAACAGCCTACTTCAGTGAAATACATTATCAGCAGCAGCAGCCTACTTCAGTGAGGTCCATTATCAGCAGCAGCAGCCTACTTCAATGAGGTACATTATCAGCAGCAGCAGCCTAGTTCAGTAAAGTACAATATCAGCAGCAGCAGCCTGCTTCAGTGAAGTACAGTATCAGCAGCAGCAGCCTACTTCAGTGAAGTGCAATATCAGCAGATGCAGCAGCCTACATCAGTGTAGTACAATATTAGCAGCAGCAGCCTAGTTCAGTGAAGTACAATATCAGCAGCAGCAGCCTACTTCAGTGAGGTACATTATCAGCAGCAGCAGCCTACTTCAATGAAGTACAATATCAGCAGCAGCAGCCTACTTCAGTGAGGTACATTATCAGCAGCAGCAGCCTACTTCAGTGAGGTACATTATCAGCAGCAGCAGCCTACTTCAGTGAAGTACAATATCAGCAGCAGCAGCCTACTTCAGTGAGGTACATTATCAGCAGCAGCAGCCTACTTCAGTGAGGTACATTATCAGCAGCAGCAGCCTACTTCAATGAAGTACAATATCAGCAGCAGCAGCCTACTTCAGTGAGGTACCTTATCAGCAGCAGCAGCCTACTTCAGTGAGGTACATTATCAGCAGCAGCAGCCTACTTCAAAGAGGTACATTATCAGCAGCAGCAGCCTACTTCAGTGAGGTACATTATCAGCAGCAGCAGCAGCCTACTTCAGTGAGGTACATTATCAGCAGCAGCAGCCTACTTCAGTAGGTATATTATCAGCAGCAGCAGCAGCCTACTTCAGTAGGTATATTATCAGCAGCAGCAGCAGCCTGCTTCAGTGAGGTACATTATCAGCAGCAGCAGCTTACTTCAATGAGGTCCATTATCAGTAGTAGCAGCCTACTTCAGTGAGGTACATTATTGGCAGCAGCAGGAGCCTACTTCAATGAAGTCCATTATCAGCAGCGGCAGCTTACTTCAGTGAGGTCCGTTATCAGCAGCAGCAGCCTACTTCAGTGAGGTACATTATCAGCAGCATCAGCCTACTTCAGTGAGGTCCATTATCAGCAGCAGCAGCCTACTTCATTGAGGTCCATTATCAGCAGCGGCAGCTTACTTCAGTGAGGTACATTATCAGCAGCAGCAGCCTACTTCAGTGAGGTACATTATCAGCAGCGGCAGCTTACTTCAGTGAGGTACATTATCAGCAGCAGCAGCAGCCTACATCAGTGAGGTATATTATCAGCAGCATCAGCCTACTTCAGTGAGGTCCATTATCAGCAGCAGCAGCCTACTTCAGTGAGGTCCACTATCAGCAGCAGCAGCCTACTTCAATGAGATACATTATCAGCAGCATCAGCCTACTTCAGTGAGGTACATTATCAGCAGCAGCAGCCTACTTCAGTGAGGTACATTATCAGCAGCAGCAGCCTACTTCAATGAGATCCATTATCAGCAGCAGCAGCCTACTTCAGTGAGGTACATTATTAGCAGCAGCAGCCTACTTCAATGAGGTCCATTATCAGCAGCAGCAGCAGCCTACATCAGTGAGGTCCATTATCAGCAGCAACAGCAGCAGCCTACTTCAGTGAGGTCCACTATCAGCAGCAGCAGCCTACTTCAGTGAGGTCCATTATCAGCAGCAGCAGCCTACTTCAATGAGATACATTATCAGCAGCAGCAGCCTACTTCAATGAGGTCCATTATCAGCAGCGGCAGCTTACTTCAGTGAGGTACATTATCAGCAGCAGCAGCCTACTTTAATGAGATCCATTATCAGCAGCAGCAGCCTACTTCAATGAAGTCCATTATCAGCAGCAGCAGCAGCCTACTTCAATGAGGTCCATTATCAGCAGCAACAGCAGCAGCCTACGTCAGTGAGGTATATTATCAGCAGCAGCAGCAGCAGCCTACTTCAGTGAGATACATTATCAGCAGCAGCAGCCTACTTCAATGAGGTCCATTATCAGCAGCAGCAGCAGCCTACTTCAGTGAGATACATTATCAGCAGCAGCAGGATACTTCAATGAGGTCCATTATCAGCAGCAGCAGCAGCCTACTTCAACGAAGTCCATTATCAGCAGCAGCAGCCTACTTCAATGAGGTCCATTATCAGCAGCAGCAGCAGCCTACTTCAATGAGGTCCATTATCAGCAGCAACAGCAGCAGCCTACATCAGTGAGGTATATTATCAGCAGCAGCAGCAGCAGCCTACTTCAGTGAGGTACATTATCATCAGCAGCAGCAGCCTACTTCAGTGAGGTACATTATCAGCAGCAGCAGCCTACTTCAGAGAAATACATTGTCGCAGGATGCGACAAGGTGTGATGTGATGCCGCTAAATGTCAGTGTGTGAATCTGCCTTGTATTATGCGCTCAAACTGTTTCGACGCATTGCAGCAGTTAGTTTTGAGTGACAGGGGGGTAGCGACGTAACTCGAGGGGTTATTCGAGGTGGCGAGGGGTACGTTGGTATGCCACAGCGTTCACACATTGTACAGCACGGGTCTGAATGGCGCGAAAGTTAGTTAAACAATGATTGGGGGAAAATCAAAGAGCGGGAAGATACTTAGCGCTGATTGGGGGTTGGTCACGTGAGAGAGTCGACGTCGGGGTCTGATAGCGTTTGTCTGATCAATCGGAGCCATCGGGTCAGATGGGACGGTTTGGCGGAGCGAGGGCTCCGCCGATCAGGAAGACAGTTGGTGAGCGATCGGCGCTACCAACGGAAAGTCACATGGGTGGCTGGGAGACAGTTGGTGAGCGATCGGCGCTACCAACAGAAAGTCACATGGGTGGCTGGGAGACAGTCGGTGAGCGATCGGCGATACCAACGGAAAGTCACATGGGTGGCTGGGAGACAGTCGGTGAGCGATTGGCGCTACCAACGGAAAGTCACATGGGTGGCTGGGAGACAGTCGGTGAGCGATTGGCACTACCAACGGAAAGTCACATGGGTGGCTGGAAGACAGTCGGTGAGCGATCGGTGCTACCAACGGAAAGTCACATGGGTGGCTGGGAGACAGGCGGTGAGCGATCGGCGCTACCAACGGAAAGTCACATGGGTGGCTGGAAGACAGTCGGTGAGCGATCGGCGCTACCAACGGAAAGTCACATGGGTGGCTGGAAGAAAGTCGGTGAGCGATTGGCGCTACCAACGGAAAGTCACACGGGTGGCTGGAAGCAAAGACGGTTGGCTTTGCCGGGAAAAACTCTCTGTGGTGACTTATGCCACGAGAGTGTGTGGGGAGAGCCTTCAGTGGATGGGGCGAAGTTTCTTTGGATGCACCACAGCTTGACAGATGTTTTTGAGGCTACTTCTGCTACTCTACTGTACCCTACCGTACCGTATCGCATCGTGTCTGTACTGACGAACCTCGCTCGTTCTACGAGTGCGCTGTCGTTTCTGTGAACGCTCACTACGCCGACACGGGTCTGCGTGAGGATGGGAGAACGATGCTGCGAAGCGCGCGGAGTGCTTCATCTTCAACTGTTACGGGGGCAGTTGAGCAAGTACATTCTTTGTTAGTAGCTTCGGGAGCTACAATTTTGTTGAGACTAGCATGTATGCTATTTTTGGGGAGTCTAACAAAATACACCGACGGACAGGTGTGTGAAGTCCACAGGCGTGGCCTAATCGTCGAGTGGTGTGACTGATTAGAGGCAGGGAGGTTGGGAGACGCTAGCGTATGCACTCGCGTGAGGCGGTGCAAGGCGCAGCTATTTGTTGTAGGTGAAACATACAACGTGATGTAGTGCGATAAGTGACTTGATCTTCTAGTAGGATGACATTGTGTTGCACTAGCTCAGATGACTGGGGAGATACCTGCTGTGGTTCGGATGGACATTTCAAATTTGACTGACTTGGGTAGTGAGCACGGAGCTCGCTGGTCAGTGAGACCTCTGGGTAGGAGTGAGGCGTGAGGGGGCCTACCTGTTACCGCGACACCGGGACGCTAGGAGGCGTCTATCTTCGATGTGCTATCAGTGACCTTCAGAGAGGAACTTTTCTTCTGACATTGTCTAGGCATGGGCTTAGGACAACTGGCTCTTTCAACGGACTGAAAGCGTGGGAAGGGGTAGTAGGCGCTGGTATATTTCTGTGAGGTTTGGTTGAGATTGTGTTGGTTTTCGTCAGCGTAGTTCTGACTTGTGTGGGTCGGGTAAGACTACGTTAGGTTTGGAATTTTCTGGACTGCGGAGAGTCTGGACGGCGAAAGGGTAAGCAGAAACCTTTCATTCTTTCTTCGCCTGTCTTATCGACAACTGTTTACTGCTCACGGGAGTGGTGCTTGGATGTGATTTGTCGAGCGAGAAAGAGACGCGTGAGCGCGGTTTGCACGCGTGGCTGAATTTGTCTGTACGTCTTTCCTCAGTTATAGTGGTGGGCGGAAACACGTCATCAAGAGGGGAAGGGGGTGGAGCCAAGGGGGTCTGGGGCTTCATTAGTATTCAGCAAAACGGAAAAGTGTTGTTGTGTGGCTATGTCAATGTAACTTGGCAGTGAAGGGGACTGAGTAGAGTTCCGGGATTAATCTTCAAGGGGAGATTGTGTTCTAAATGTTTGGGATTTCAAGGGAAGTTCAGGGTTTTCTATTTAACAAAGGTTTTTTGTTAAATGTTTCTGGGAAAAGTTTGGAGACTGGTTGTGGGTTGCAGTGTGTTGTGACTTTGTTGTCATGTTTTGAGAGTGACACACTTTTATCTTTGTGGAAAGATTCTTCTCGTTCTTTTAGCGGTCATTAGGACGAGTGGTTGTAATGAGTGTTTGTTTTACGCCTGAACTGCATAACAATTTATTCCAGTTTCTGGTATTTTGGTGAGGGAGAGAGGGAAGAGGTTTTCCCTTTACCACAGGGTAACGTGGGTGTACTTGCCTGTGTGTAATTTGATTCCAGGTTTTGGTGTGTCTGGAATCACCTTGCTAGAGTGAACTGAATATGTTGTTGTGAATTTTGTTGTCATTTTATTGTTGAATAAACTTTGATTTGTTTATTTATTCCTGATTCAGTGGTCCTTTACACGTGTTTGTTAAACATTGCTTGACTGTTTGTGGTGTCCCCCCAAGGAGTGGTGGTCGAGTTTAGTTTGTAAACTCTGTTAGGCTAATTGTCCCTCCCCTCTTGGACGACTACGTCGTTCCTCGAGGATGAGTCTTCACTGATTAGCTAACTATACGCGACATACATTATCAGCAGCAGCAGCCTACTTCAGTAAAATACATTATCAGCAGCAGCAGCCTACTTCAGTGAAATACATTATCAGCAGCAGCAGCCTACTTCAGTGAAGTACATTATCAGAAGCAGCATCATCCAACTTTAATGAGATCCATTATCAGCAGCAGCAGCCTACTTCAATGAGGTACATTATCATTAGCAGCAGCAGCCTAGTTCAGTGAAGTACATTATCAGCAGCAGCAGCAGTCTACTTCAGTGAAGTACTTTAGCAGCAGCAGCATCATCCTACTTCAATGAGATCCATTTTCAGCAGCAGCAGCCTACTTAAAAAATGGTGTATTACCATTAGCAGCAGCCTACTCCAGTGAGATAAATTATCAGCCTCATCAGCAGCCTACTTCAGTAAGGTGCATTATCAGCCTCATCAGCAGCAGCCTACTTCAGTGAGGTACATTATCAGCAGCAGCAGCAGCAGCAGCCTAGTTCAGTGAGGTACATTATCAGCAGCAGCAGCAGCCTAGTTCAGTGAGGTACATTATCAGCAGCAGCAGCAGCCTAGTTTAGTGAGGTACATTATCAGCAGCAGCAGCCTACTTTTAACAAGTGCATTATCATTAGCTGCAGCCTACTCCAGTGAGATAAATTATCAGCAGCAGAAGCAGCCTACTTCAGTAAGGTGCATTATCAG
>JAWQFJ010003430.1:0-7500 GCA_034096865.1 Theodoxus fluviatilis | reverse complement strand
ACCAGTGTGCGCCAGTGTGCACCAGTGTGCACCAGTGTGCACCAGTGTGCGCCAGTGTGCGCCAGTGTGCGCCAGTGTGCGCCAGTGTGCGCCAGTGTGCACCAGTGTGCACCAGCGTGCACCAGCGTGCACCACTGTGCACACACTGATTAGCTTTGTCAAACAAAGTCGGTAATTACACAAGAACTTCAGCAGACAAGAGGCGTACAAGCGTTCTGCTCGTGTGTTCTCCGTGCTGTAACGGCGGCGAAAACAACGGCACTGAAAACACGATACGTCACCAAAGACTTCCTGCGGTGCCGAGTAACCATGGACAGCAGCACATCCAGGGGTCACGCCGGGTCACAGGTCGGCGTCTCCTGTGGCTACAGACTCAGTGCAGAGTCGCACACGGGAGTGGCGATAAGTGCTGCAGCCTTCACAGCTGAGCGCAGGGGATGTTCCACATGCCTGGCGTCCACGATACGAGGAGCCGTGCAAACATGCACTTTGCACTGCATCAGTGGCTGCACTCTGATCAACTGAGGCAGTGAGCATTCCGAATACCTATTTTAGCCCAGCTTTGGAATAAATATACCGGTTGTTCATTGCATACACATGAGAACGCACCATAAGACTCACAGACAAGATTGGCAAGCGCCTGGTCCGAATGCATGCTTGATAGATAAAACACAAAAATGTGCCTACAAAGTCATGATGAATAAAAACATCGATCAAAATAGTGATCGGTTATTATTCTCATTACCTCTTGATTATTGAGAATTCATCAGCAAACTTTTTATTAATAATGCGCATAAATAAATGTCAAACAAGGCAGATACACGTATGAATTATTGATTAGTATTAATGCGACAAATAGTAGATCTGTACAGACATAAAATGCACAAGAACACATTGACAGGCACCATTTAAAAAAGTCAACACCCAAAACTAAACGGAATAAAGTGTAAAACACTGATTTTACACATGCCAAAATGCCGAATACAGATCGAGATTCTCGAAAGTTCCGGCATAATTGACGTCATCTGATTGTCAACAGCAAACAATCCATGCCATCTATCAACAAACCAGAGAGCGCTCGAGGAATGCAAACCTCCGCCAAGGCAGCCCAGCAGTGGGGGTATCAACATACAGCGTCATACAGAGATCAGTGCTGATGTCGAGGATTTCAAAGACCTGACACGATGAAACACAGTGATGTAGTGATTTAAATCGATGAAATCGGTCACATCTGAGGTGCCACCCATGGGGTGGGCAAGGCAGGACTGTAGCAGGTGAGATGGGCTGCTGCTGGAGTGGCAGTATGTGTAATTTAAGACGTTGTTCCACTAACATGTGAAAGCAAAGTAAGTTTATTTAACGCATGTAGCAATCCATGAGGATAAGCAGCCACAGCCAACATGGCCTAATATAAAAACGTCGTTTAGCCAGCATGTAAAGTTAAGTTGATTTCAATGACGAGAGTAGGAACGCACACGCCGGTCTACGGCTGTGATCGGTGCGATGTATCATTGTGGTTCCTACGTTGAAACTAGATAACAGAGACCTTTCAAATATTAATGGATTGTTCCTTGGGTAAACCCCACGCCTCCAGACACATTTAATCAGAATCCATTTTGAACTTATGGAGTTATTTTACACACAGAATAACGAACTAATGCACCAACAAACGACCAAAAAATGCAACCTCTTTGGCGGAGGAAACAAAACACGGAAACAAACAAACAAACAAACAAACAAACAAACAAACGAACACACAAACAAATCGTAATAGCAAAGGAGATCCGGACCGGCTTCTAAGCACAATCACCGTTCTTCACTCCCTTCCTCACTCTGCACACCCTCAGACCCCTCGGGACACTACCAAGTATCACCATCTGACACGGTAAGGAAAATCCGATATGACCCTGGAACGAGGCATTCTGCTCGTGCATCAACAACCTAGGTTCCAGATACAGGTCAGTCGTTAATCTTATTGGCTGAAAGCAGATTTCACTCACTGTGGGCACACATCCGTTGATGACAATGGGTCAGTTGCATAGCTGTCTGACTAGCTGACTGTCTACGTCTGTTCGTCAGTCTGTCTTTTGTCTATCTGTCCATCAGTTTTTCTTTCTGTCCGTCAGTCTGTTCTTTTGTCTTTCAGTCCGTTAGTCTTCATTCTGTCCGTCAGTTTTGTGTCTTTGTGTCCACCATTCTGTCTCTATGTCCGTCAGTCCGTCTTTTGTCTTTCTGTCCGTCAGTCTATTGTACTTCAGTCTGTCTTTCTGTTCTTCAGTCTGTCTTTCTGTTCTTCAGTCTGTCTTTCTTTTCTTCAGTCTGTCTTTCTGCTTCTCAGTCTGTATTTCTGTTCTTCAGTCTGTCTTTCTGTTCTTCAGTCTGTCTTTCTGTTCCTCAGTCTGTCTTTGTGGCCGTCAGTCTATGTATGTGTGCGTTTGTTTGCTTGTTTGTGAGCGCGCTTATGTGTATTTGTGTGTGTGTGTGTGTGTGTGTGTGTGTGTGTGTGTGTGTGTGTGTGTGTGTGCGTGTTTTTATTCTTCTTGTTTGTAAGTTTTGTCTGCCTGAGAATGTATTTTTGTTTGAGTATAATTTATTCTCTCTCTCTCTCTCTCTCTCTCTCTCTCTCTCTCTCTCTCTCTCTCTCTCTCTCTCTCTCTCTCATAAACATCTAGTGCGGGCCTTCTTGTAGCGCGTCATAGCGACGCTTGAAGAAGGTTCTGGAGAATCTGGCTTTGAATCCCTTCTTTGCGAGCAGAGGGGCGGTGGTGCTCGTCTGCAGTCTGTGGCTAATAACGGAGCTCTGTCTCGTGACCTGGGGCCCTGCCGGGCGGCGCCCTCTACAGGAGCACGCCAGCAGGAAGTGGATCACGCCAGCCAGCAGTCCCGTCCCCGCAGCCGCGTAGAAGACCAAGTCGTAACTTCCGGTGTAGTCTCGAACCAAGCCTTTGGAAATAAAGCGTCATAGACTGTCAACTGACGAAGACTTGACACTCCGATAGCTTGTGGAGAACGTAATGAACAATGTTAGACACAGTATTCCCTTCGGTTGTCTGCTAGACACAATTCCAACAGCCAGCAATCTCCTATTGTCAGAGAAACTGGCATGTCTCGGGAGAGTGCAGAAGGTAGATGTAAAAGTGTACATAGCTGAATTATTAAACACGTGGATATACGCCATGGGTAAATTCTTACCCCCAAACCCACAGAGAAAGGCCATGGGTAAATTCTTACCCCTAACCCACAGAGAAAGGCCATGGGTAAATTCTTACCCCCAAACCCACAGAGAAAGGCCATGGGTAAATTCTTACCCCCAAACCCACAGAAAAAGGCCATGGGTAAATTCTTACCCCCAAACCCACAGAGAAAGGCCATGGGTAAATTCTTACCCCCAAACCCACAGAGAAAGGCCATGGGTAAATTCTTACCCCCAAACCCACAGAGAAAGGCCATGGGTAAATTCTTACCCCCAAACCCACAGAGAGGAGCCATGGGTAAATTCTTACCCCCAACGCACAGAGAAAGGCCATGGGTAAATTCTTACCCCCTCACCCGCAGAGAAAGGCCATGGGTAAATTCTTACCCCCAAACCCACAGAGAAAGGCCATGGGTAAATTCTTACCCCCCAACCCACACACAAAGGCCATGGGTAAATTCTTACCCCCAAACCCACAGAGAAAGGCCATGGGTAAATACTTACCCCTAACCCACAGAGAAAGGCCATGGGTAAATTCTTACCCCCAACCCACACAGAAAGGCCCTGGGTAAATATGAGTGAAATCGCTACTCGACTTGATCTTGCTCGTACTAGCGCTGATGATGTATCGTAATCAATGGCCTTACACAGCCTACAAAGCCTGATGGGCCGTAAAACTCCATACACCCATCCATACGCCTCCCTACCTCCCAGAGGCCCGCTGAGGGCGTCCCCGATGCCGTTGACGCCGTAGGCGTAGCCCACGGCAGCCGAGTAGCAGTCCTGTCCTCTCAGCTCCTCCAGCACGCACAGGGGCACGGAGGTGGCCACGGGCCCGTACACGAGGCCGTACACCGCGCACACCACTAGCAGCGACGCCTGGTCCTGGGCCAGGGCGAAGCCAATGGCCGCCACTCCGCTCATCACAGAAAACATGGCGGACTGCTGCAGACCGTTGATGTTCAGCTTTTCTGAGGGAGTAGACATGAGAAGAGCAAGGTGGAGGGGGATTAGCCAGGCGAGATTGCTGATAGAACGGAGACGGACTGAGTCTGGGCAACTGGGGATTAGTGTCTGTGTTCGTATTATTTCTCAGTGGCAGCTGGGCGTTCGTGTGTGGTCGTCTGTTCGTGGATGAGCGAGTGAGTGAGCGAGAGTGTGTGTGAGTGAGTAGGTAAGCGTGTGCAGGGGCGGATCAGTTCATTTGGGGGGGGGGGGGGGGGGTTCCAAACTTTTTTTAGGAGGGGGGGGGGGTCCGGGGGCATGCTCCCCCGGACAATTTTGAAAACCAGGATGCAAACTGGTGCATTCTGATGATGATCATTGCGTTTCAGGGAGCAGGTTTTGTTACTGAAGAATACCCTACAAATTGACACCCAAAGTAAAACTTTTTATTTTGCTGTTGGGGGGTGGGTGGGTCCGGAAACCCCAGAACCCCCCCCCCCCCCTCGTCCGCCTCTGCGCGCGCGCGTGTGTGTGTATGTGTGTGTGTGTGTGTGTGTGTGTGTGTGTGTGTGTGTGCGTTTTTTCCTTTTGTCCGTCTGTCTTTCCGGGTGTTTTTCTGCCTGTCTGCTTCTATCCCTCAACCCCACCCCTCTCCACTCTCTCTCTCTCTCTCTCTCTCTCTCTCTCTCTATCTATCTATCTCTCTCTCTCTCTGTCTGTCTGTCTCTCTGTCTCTCTCTCTGTCTCTCTCTCTCTCTCTCTCTCTCTCTCTCTCTCTCTCTCTCTCTCCCATCTCTTTCCCCTCTTCTCTCTTTTTCATTCCCTCTATCCCCTGTGGGTTGAAAGTAAAACTAGATTCACATCTCCCAACGCGATTTGTAAATGGCGGGATAATTAGGGACATCGAGACTTGCTCTCATTCTGAAAAGCTGTAGAAATGTTCGTGACCAATAGCACTACATAGCCTACAGAGGAAAGAGCGTAACATTCCATTCACGATCAACCTCGTCGACGTCTTGGTCGTCGGCATCGTTAACAATATCCCCTCTCTCTCTCTCTCTCTCTCTCTCTCTCTCTCTCTCTCTCTCTCTGCGTCTCTCTCTCTCTCTCTGCGCCTCTCTCTATCTCTCTCTCTCTCTCTTCCTCTCCGTCTCTCTCTGTCTCTCTGTCTCTGTCTGTCTCTCTCTCTCTCTCTCTCTCTCTCTCTCTCTCTCTCCCCCTCCCCTCTCTCTCTCTCTCTCTCTGCGTGTCTATCTACCTCTGCATCTACCTATCTACCTCTCCATCTACCTTTCTACCTCTCCATCTACCTATCTCTCTCTCCATCTACCTACCTATCTCTCTCCATCTACCTACCTATCTCTCTCTCCATCTACCTATCTATCTCTCTCTCCATCTACCTACCTCTCTCTCCATCTACCTATCTCTCTCTCCATCTATCTATCTCTCTCTCCATCTACCTATCTCTCTCTCCATCTCTAATCTAATCCATCTCTAATCCAATCCATCTCTAATCCAATCCATCTCTAATCCAATCCATCTCTAATCCAATCCATCTCTAATCCAATCCATCTCTAATCCAATCCATCTTTAATCCAATCCATCTTTAATCTAATCCGATCCAATCCGATCCGATCCAATCCATCCATCCGTCCATCCATCCATCCATCCATCCATCCATCCATCCATCCATCCATCCATCCATCCATCCATCCATCCATCCATCCATCCATCCATCCATCCATCCATCCATCCATCCATCCATCCATCCATCCATCCATCCATCCATCCATCCATCCATCCATCCATCCATCCATCCATCTATCCATCTATCCATCTATCCATCTATATATCCATCTATCTATCCATCTATCTATCTATCTATCTATCTATCTATCCATCCATCCATCCATCCATCCATCCATCCATCCATCCATCCATCCATCCATCCATCCATCCATCCATCCATCCATCCATCCATCCATCCATCCATCCATCCATCCATCCATCCATCCATCCATCCATCCATCCATCCATCCATCCATCCATCCATCCATCCATCCATCCATCCATCCATCCATCCATCCATCCATCCATCCATCCATCCATCCATCCATCCATCCATCCATCCATCCATCCATCCATCCATCCATCCATCCATCCATCCATCCATCCATCCATCCATCCATCCATCCATCCATCCATCCATCCATCCATCCATCCATCCATCCATCCATCCATCCATCCATCCATCCATCCATCCATCCATCCATCCATCCATCCATCCATCCATCCATCCATCCATCCATCCATCCATCCATCCATCCATCCATCCATCCATCCATCCATCCATCCATCCATCCATCCATCCATCCATCCATCCATCCATCCATCCATCCATCCATCCATCCATCCATCCATCCATCCATCCATCCATCCATCCATCCATCCATCCATCCATCCATCCATCCATCCATCCATCCATCCATCCATCCATCCATCCATCCATCCATCCATCCATCCATCCATCCATCCATCCATCCATCCATCCATCCATCCATCCATCCATCCATCCATCCATCCATCCATCCATCCATCTATCTATCTATCTATCTATCTATCTATCTATCTATCTATCTATCTATCTATCTATCTATCTATCTATCTATCTATCTATGTATCTATCTATATCTCACCCAAGAAAGGGGAGAAGACACGGCCCAGCACGTTGGTTGCCCCAAGTAGAATGAGTGTGAGAGAGGATGCCTGAAGGTCTAGGCCAAGGTTGTTGGCGATGTCCACTACGAAGAAGGTGGGAGCCATGGCTGCAAGGAGTGGAGGCAAGAAATGTAATGAGGCCGTGTGCTGTACAGTGCTTTGCATCAACGTTGGTTGAGGCAATGTGGTATACAGTGGTTTAGGCAGCTAATTTGGCTGAGGCAGTGTGATGTACAGAGGTTTAGGCAGCAAAGTTGGTTGAGGCAATGTCATGTACAGTGGTTTAGGCAGCCAAGTTCGTTGAGGCAGTGTGGTGTAGAGTGGTTTAGGCAGCAAATTTGGTTGAGGTTGTGTTGTGTACAGTGGTTTAGGCAGCCAAGTTGGTTGAGGCAGTGTGGTGTAGAGTGGTTTAGGCAGCTATTTTGGTTGAGATTGTGTTGTGTACAGTGGTTTAGGCAGCACAGTTGGTTGAGGCAGTGTGGTGTACAGTGGTTTCGGCAGCAAATTTGGTTGAAGCAATTTTGTGTAAGTTGGTTTAGGCAGCAAATTTGATTGAGGCAAGTAGGGTGCAGTGTTTTAGGCAGCAATTCTAGTTAAGTCAATGAAGTGTACAATGGTTTTGGCAGAAAATGTGGTTAAGGCAA
>JAWQFJ010003429.1:0-15000 GCA_034096865.1 Theodoxus fluviatilis | reverse complement strand
TCTATTGCGGGGGGCCGCTATTGCGGGATTTTTTCAACAAAAGTTCCTCAGGCAATTTTGATTCTTTTGTCCTAAAACGCATAAAAAACCATAAAATGTATGTTACTTTTTTTCAACTTAGAAAAATTTTCGGGTTTTTTTCTTTAAAAAATCCCGCAATAGCGGCCCCCCGCAATAGAAAAAAAAAACGAAAATTTTTCTAAGTTGAAAAAAAAGTAACATACATTTTATGGTTTTTTATGCGTTTCAGGACAAAAGAATCAAAATTGCCTGAGGAACTTTTGTTGAAAAAATCCCGCAATAGCGGCCCCCCGCAATAGAAAAAAAAAGTTTTAAAAAAGTAACAAAAAATTATGGTTTTTTATGCGTTTTAGGACAAAAGAATCAAAATTGCCTGAGGAACTTTTGTTGAAAAAATCCCGCAATAGCGGCCCCCCGCAATAGAAAAAAAGTTCAAAAAAAAGTAACAAAAATATTATGGTTTTTATGCGTTTTAGGACAAAGGAATCAAAATTGCCTGAGGAAATTTTGTTGAAAAAATCCCGCAATAGCGGCCCTCCGCAATAGCGGCCCTCCGCAATAGCGGCCCCTCCCCCAGCACGCCAAGGTGACTCGTCACAGCAACCGCACTGCGTGCCAGGTCTGTGATCTGCACATTGATAAAGTCTGCGTACCGTGACAATGGGGCTATGATCAAAGCCATTGACTGCTTAATGCACTTTGCTACTGTATTTCAGTCCACTGAAACTGCATCACTTCGAAATCCAACCCACAACTCCATACTCCATCGATGCGGATAATAAAATGTTAGGTGCCGTGAGAACTTTGAGAAGACAGTAAACCAACAAATGTTTCGAAAGATTTTGATCTGTTTCATGTTCGGCTAAAGAGACAAAATGGTGCAGAAATATAGATATATTACAGCAACGTTGACCGTGCTTATCCATAATGTGTAGAAGTAGAGAAAGATGAAATGCACGTCTTGCTTCAACCCATTCTAGTCCACTAGAGACTTCGCTGAATGGCTTCAACCCTCAGTCTACGAAGATATATCCGAATGACGTCTACGCTTTGCAAACGCGTCTCCTAATCAGGAGACTTTTGTATGATCATTTGCCATATAATTCCAACCAATCAGTTATCAGAGTTTTCCTTTCGTATTTAATCCATGCTTTTAAACACCTTAAACCGCTTCGTGTGATATGTTGGCAATACGTGAACTTAGCTACCTGTACGTACAACAGTTCTGTACACGTTGTAACAGGACTCAGGCCTGACAAGAAATTATTTCGTTCTTTTGTTTGTGTACGATGACTTGATTAGGAGTGGGGCTGAATCCATGTCAGTGATTGGAAAAGGAACAGTTGTTGTGTCTTGGCATCAAGACGCTGTTTCTAGATTGTTTGTGATGGTGGGGGGAATGGGGGTGAATGGGGATGTCATCAATGATCATCCATTCGTTCATTCTCCATTCTTCAAAGGTCCCGGTCATTGCGTCATTTTTCATATTATTTGAAGCATTCTTGCGAATGATCTTGTCCAAATTTTCCATTCCACTATTTCACACGAAGAGTTTGGGTCTTGTTTAAAAGATACGGTGTCCATTTCCTTATTTCAAGTCTTGCTAGGATATTTAACTGACATCTTGATTTGATGTGCAGTTGTGATTTTATTCCGTTAAAGTCTTTCGACCTTAAGAAGATGATGGTGATAATTCATTCATCAATCATCTTTGCATTTTTCGTCCGACTGTTCGTTCATTCATTCGTAGATCACTCTTTTCATTCATGTTCTCCCTTCAGTTGATAATTTCTTAGTTCTTGCCTCTATCCCTTTATTCATTCATTTGCTCATTGTTTTGTTTTCCTTTCATTCTGAGATTGATTTCTTCTTTCCTTCAATATATTGTTCCTCTTTTCGTCAGGCCAGCATGGACGTCCACCCACGCGGAAGCTGTTCTACCCAGGAGCAAGGTGCCCCCCTGCCCACTCCTCCCCTGGCCCTTCCTCGAGCCCCGCCCTCCGGGCTGGAGGACCTGCCCCCCGGGCAAAGCTTGCTGAGGAGCGCCCTCCTCAACTCCGCTGCCAAGCTTCTGCGAGCCAACTCTACGGAGGTGCCCACAACCAGCTACTCCTCCATTCCCGGAGAGGACTACGAGGGGGACAACGAGGAACCGCTGCTCCAAAGCCATTGCAGTGCGTCTGTCTTTGACAGCGGCACCGTGGACCTCGGTTGCTGTGACGACGAGGATGACCTTCCTGAGGGCAGGCGTGGAATCATGGAGTCCATGACCCGCTCCGTGGCCGAGAGCTTCCACCGCGGCTACGAGCCTCCGGTGCTGGCCTCAGTGGTGGAGGACAGGTGAGCAGTGGGACCTTCTGGTCGACGTCTTGGCAGCCGGGTGTGTGTGTGTGCGTGTGTGTGTGTATGTGTGCGTGTGTGTTGCGTGTGTGTGTGTGTGTGTGTGTGTGCGCGTGTGTGTTGCGTGTGTGTTGCGTGTGTGTTGCGTGTGTGTGTGTATGTGTGTGCGCGTGCGTGTGTGTGTATGTGTGTATGTATATATGTGTATTCTTGTTATGCGCAGATTTCTCACCTCGAAGGCATGCTCATTGCGCAACATAGTCACCAAAACAAAGGTTCTTGGCTAAAAAGATGTGTTTTTTGTCGTTTTTTAAAATCTTCTAGACTCCATGACTTTCTGAGTCGTTCTGGAATGTTGTTCCAATACTTTGGGCCAGTGAAGGAAAATGACCTGTTACCATAAGCTTTTGTTCTTGTCGTGTGTGCGTGCGTGCGTACTTGCTTGCGTGCGTGCGTGCGTGCGTGTGTGTGTGCGTGTGTGTGTGTGTGATTTAATGTATTCGTATTTCTGTGTTTTTGCTTGTGTGACTGCGTCCGCTATGCCTGTGTCTTTGTGTCTGTGTGTGCCTGCCTCTCTCTCTCTCTCTCTCTCTCTCTCTCTCTCTCTGCCTCTCTGTCTCTCTCTCTTTATCTCTCTCTCTCTTTCTTTCTGCCTAAGAATGTTGATATCGAATAATGCAACTTTTTTCAATAGGAATCCGATCCCACTTAAGGTTGCATATCTTGCATCAGGTTGTAGACTCACATTTGCGATTTTTCGGGAAATAGATATATCCATGGAATAAAACTGCGCGGTAGGTGTGTGTCAGCAAGAACGACATTAATGAACAAGTAATTCATTATAATGTTTTCAAGAGTCAAGTGAGTGATAATTCTTCATACTGGAATTACGAACAATTACAATTGTAATTATTTTCAATAAATGAAAGCTTTGTCTTCACTTGGGGATGGGGGTGGGGGGGAGGGGGCATTTTGATGGGGCTAATTCTCTATTTCGCAGATGCTTTCTCCGTGTGCATGCGAATGTGCTTTTCTATTCATAACAAAACGGCAAATTATCGTTTTTCTTTTGTTTCTGTTCTCGTTAGGCACTTAATGCGTCACCGTCGGCAATCCGATACTTTGCAGCTGTAATGTTGACCTGCATGACCTTCTCCGTGCGTCCATCTTGGACTAATATGTCGCAGTAAGACCCATTGATTACTTTCATAAACCGCGAGATTATGTAAATTACATTTACCTTGTGATACGTGATAGGCTAGGCTCGTTGCCGTCGACCTATTTCGTAACAAAGTGGACAAAAGGGAAAGATTAAATGTATATTTATTTGTTTAATTGCGTCTGTCTGCTTGTAAAAATCCGCTGTCCACTACACACGTATACATAAACTGAAGCGAAACTAAAATTATCAACTGAACTTCACAAAACAAAAACAAAAACACACAAAATAAAACAAACTAAAATTGTAAAACAAATATGAAGCTGCTGAAAGGTAAAACAAAACTAATTTTATAATAAAAGTGACAGTACTCGTATCCATCTTAACATCTGATTTGTTTTCAGGATTACAGATGCAGAACTAATGAATTTGCATTTCAGGATGTTGGTTTGTAGATTTCCTCTTGCCTTTGGATGTTTCTGTTCTCTGACGCAGAAACATTATAAAGATGGATTTTCCCCGTTGGTGGCTAGTGTGTTTCTCGGCTTATAAGCCGCGCCGTGAAAGGGGAGAGTTTCCACTTTCCAGTCAAGATATTCCAGCCTGATTCTGGTGGCAGGTCTTAGAACCAGCCACTGGGTAAGTTCATGAATTATCTCTCTCCTCCTGTGCATGCTTCACAACGGACCATTGCGAATGGTTGCTTATCGAACTACCTAGGGACTTGCCGATGATATGTCGCTTTGCTAACTGTTAAGATAGTAACTAAGCATATCCTAAAGCGTCACTCGTATCTTGAACGTGTTACTGTTTTCGTAAGCGCGTATTGATGTGGACGTTACGCGGGTTTCTGCACGCGCTGATAATAATTTATTAAAGTGCTGTTGATTGGAATCTTATAATCGAGAGATAGAACAGGTAATAGAAAAGGTCAGGTGAATTAGAAGCTTTTCCTTACTGTCACGTCAAGAACACAGATCAGTGACGGCAATGTCAGGCTCACAAAAACATGGAAAAACCAGATCACGCTGTTGCTTCCGTTCTTGTGTGAATTTATAGTTTATTTTGTTTAGGGATGTAATTGCCTTTGCGTAGCATTCCTGTAGGGCATGTTGTACTTCCAGTATATTCTGTGGGAACGTCCATTTCAGTAGGGTGTGATTTACGACTGATAAGTTAACCTCTCGCATCGCTCCACCTACACCCGAACGTGGGTCAAACAGTACTCTACTGAGGTATTGAAAACAGCAATCAAAAACTGCTTCCTATGGCGATCAATCCAGATATATGTTGTCCGACCCACGTACCCCATGCACACGTTCTAATCATAGCGGTGTTTTTGTACCTGGATCGTAAGCACTCTTTATGTCTCGTAATGAGTCGGCTTGTCTCAAAAACGCCACGTGGAAGTGCCACACGCGGCGGTTGGCTGGCAAGGCGAGTGGTGGGAGGGCTGCGAACGGTTAATTGTGACCAGAGTTTAAGGCACCCCAACGATATTATAATAGTAAACCGAAGTGGTTCACTCTGTAGAAAATGTTTGCGAGTTTCTCATGAGGTTGCTATTAATGTAAATCATTTTTGTATCCATGTAGAACTACACAAAGGGGCTTGGTGGTGATTATTGGATATCGTTAATGATTTTTATACACTTACTTTCTGCCAATGCACATAGAATATTGTGCATCCCTGTCCACATTTGTAACTTTCATTAGTTTAAATAATGGGGATATGTTGAAATACGCTCGCGAACTTACTAAATACTCTGCACAGTGCTCGTTTAATTTCATTCATACATTCAACATTTCACATGGGCTTATGAGGATTTCGTTGCTGCCACGATATTTGTTCACACATGGCTTTTGAAGGAATGAAAACAGAAGAGTTTTCTTTTCGTTAGGGTTCTCAATGTTTGTTTAGATGCTCCACGCTAAATGTACTCATTGTAGAACATGTATAGTGAAAATGCAGAGTGACGAACTTGTGTGTTGGCGTGGCCCGCCCTCTTTCCAGTGAGCGTGACACAGTGCAAAGGAATATAGGTGTTCCATTGCTCAGGTATTCATAGATGTGCGCACATATCTTTGTTATCACGCAATAGTTTCTGGATGCGCATGTAAATTGCATTCGTTTGGGACTTTAAAAAGGTTGTAGGTTGTTTCCGGTGCATACGGTACGGGTGTTGGGGAGATAATCTAAATGCTGATTGAGTCAAACTTGTGTATGCAGACACACGCTTGCGGAGACGGAGAAAAACATTCTGACGCTGACAATACTTAATTCGTAGATGATTCACGCCATGAGACTGCCTCTATAGTGCGAAGATTATTTGAGGCGAAGTTTCCTGCAAGCATTTAATTCGTTTGAGTATGATCTGACATACCTAGAAACAGATTAACATAATTTTCTCTCCGCTGTCCAATTCGCAAATATTTATTTAGTTTAGATATGATGTAACATTCCTAGAAGCTGATTCACACAATTCTTGCTCCACCGTCAGATTCCAATACGTAGAAATGCTGGGTATGTTCTGAAATTACATGACCATGGACAATAAACTAGTTTATCGATCTGTGTTACACCTACGTAGTATCTACTAGAGCCGAGCAACACTGATGGCGTAAATAATTCATGTCAGCAGTTAACAGCAGTGAAGGAAGGAGACACACAAAGAGAGAGAGAGAGGGAGAGAGAGAGAGAGAGAGAGAGAGAGAGAGGGAGAGAGAGAGAGAGAGCGAGAGAGAGAGAGAGAGAGAGAGAGAGAGAGAGGGTGGAGGTTTAGACTCGAAAGCACAAGTTCATTACTGCATGGTCCACCGATCCTTAGGTTCCGTCTATTGTATTGTCCAAATGCTTGTGTACACAGGTTTACAAGGCAACGTATTTCACTTCTTCAAGAATCAACAACTTTTCAGTGGGCCTGGCGTTAGTAGTTTTTAAAATGTTACTCAAGGAGAAGCAACTGCACCTCTCAAAGTTTGCATAACTTCCCAAGTATGAGGTGATCAAGACCGAGAGAGAGAGAGAGAGAGAGGGGGGGGGGGGAGAGAAGTGGGGGGACAGAGGGCAGGAGAGAGAGAGAGAGAGAAAGAGAGAGGGAGAGAGAGAGAGAGAGAAAGAGAGAGAGGAGAGAGAGATAGAGAGAGAGGGATAGAGAGAGAGGAGAGAGAGATAGAGAGAGAGAGAGAGGAGAGAGAGAGATAGAGAGAGAGAGGGATAGAGAGATAGGAGAGAGAGAGAGAGAGGAGGGAGAGATAGAGAGAGAGAGGGATAGATAGAGAGGAGAGAGAGAGAGAGAAAGAGAGAGAGGAGAGATAGAGAGAGAGGAGAGATAGAGAGAGAGAGGGATAGAGAGAGAGAGGAGAGAGAGAGAGAGAGAGAGAGATTTTCTGGCCATATTGATAGCGCTATTCCCTAGAGAACGAATGAAGGCTAGAGACAAGCTGAAGGGAATGCCAGCAATTCTTTTTCACAGCGTTGTCTTTTTCTTTCATTGCTCTGCTTTCTGATTT
The DNA here is from genome assembly GCA_034096865.1 of Theodoxus fluviatilis. Lineage (NCBI taxonomy): Eukaryota > Metazoa > Mollusca > Gastropoda > Cycloneritida > Neritidae > Theodoxus > Theodoxus fluviatilis. Next base: position 7,968 of record JAWQFJ010003429.1, on the reverse strand, counting down.
GACGTCCAAAGCATACTGCTTTCTAAGATGCAATGATATGACTTATTGTGGACATTCAGTTGAGCATTACGTGGGTGCAATATTCCATAACTACAAGCCCGGGTTGTGGTGATTTCGACCATCTGGAAAAGGTAAGCACGGACACTTGAGAATTCATGAAAGACGTATTCATCGGGGCATACAGAGTCTTGTCTATTGATTTTTCGCTATCTACCCTTCCTCCATCATTTGAAATAGACAACGTTGGATCCGCATTGTAGTGTTTCTGTTATCATAACAGTCAGTAGATTACTCTTTTTATCATGTGCTGATGTCATCACTGCTGCCGATGATAGTATTTTGAATAGTGCCTCATGTATTCTGTAAGTAAGATTATCATAGATTCTTTGTTTATTGAGGCAATAATCTATATTTTCTGATTATGACAAGTCTACGCCGTTTCTGTTGGAAAGCGATATGCTTTGATTGAACCACGTATTCAGCACGGAATTCAATAAATGTTTAGACTTTTAAAGCAGTTTTCTGATATGGAGATCACCCCCACTCGCTTTAAATGATTTGCAATCTTCCAAACATTATGGAATATAACCATAGCAGTGGTGCATAATGTCAGGGAAACGGTGTGCAGCAAAAGGAGCGAGAGAGAATGTAAACTGCGTTATCTCACGGTGTCGGACCTGTAATCCGGCTCAACAGACTTTTCGCGGCTTGCAGGTGCAGTGTTCAATTGTGCACAAATCTTGGTGTTTAATTCTATACCAAGGCGTTTCTCTCGTATTGCCTCTTCCCACTCGAGAGTGAGCCAGGGGACGGCGACCGGTCAAAAGGAACTTCTAAGGATGGCAAGAAAATACACATACTGTCCTGATGGGTTTGACGGCTTATGCAGTTTGAACTACAAGACACCTCCCGGTGACACGTTAGTACTGCTTGGGGCCGGCTGTGCGAGTGGTGCTAGAGCAGGCCCCGAAAGCACGAAGACCACCGCAATCCAGCTGATGAGGGAGGTGTCGGTGCAGCACAGGCTGCATGCGAGTTTGGCGGCACTTATCAGAATGCTGAAAAGTGTGAATCTCGGTAGTTCGCTGCTCATCACGTGCACGGTTTGATAAGACAACGACACTGTACGGGTGATAACTACGATGCCTGTTTTACAGGTGATCTCTCCGTATTAATGTTTCGCTTGCGGGTTTACAACAGAGTAACGAAACCCTGTCAGACTAGTTGCTGTCGCGGTCGCTTGCACCTATGCTAACTAGTTCACGAAACGTAAGAAAGGTCAGTGAGCAAACACATCATGCACAATAGAGCAACCTACAGTGAAAGGTGCATTCTTAGATTGGCTCTTGCATTGACTCCATCAGTCTTCTTGGGGGCTATGGCTTGACTCCCCATGATCATTGCGCTGACTGAAGTCCTTTCATCCCCAGACCCGAAGTTCGCGAACTGGACCTTGGAAAAGGCCGTTACATCATCATGCTGGTGTGTGCCTACATGACCTTCGTGGCCAACGGCTTTGCTGCGGGCCTGGGCGTGCTGTACGTGCCGCTCCTGTCCGAGTTCAACACCACCAGTGCCCAGGCAGCCCTGGTCCAGTCCCTGGCGGACGGCGTCCTCTACGGTGGAGGTAAGCAGGCCAGGTTCCGCCCTCATAGAGGCCATCATGAACAAAGCTGTAGAAATGCCGATGTAGAAATGTTGGTGTAGAAATATTAGTGTAGAAATAATGTTGTAGATATATTGGTTGCAAACAACAAGCATAATAAGACGAACTTTGCTTGTGTTCAAGCATTGCTGATCGATAACTGCAATCTATACAACTATGAAGCTCAATGTGTGTGTCTGTTTGTGTTTGTTTGCTTGTTTGTGTGTGTGTGTGTGTGTGTGTGTGTGTGTGTGTGTGTGTGTGTGTGTGTGTGTGTCTTCGCTATGCATTCCCATACGACTTAAGCTGCCGGATTTAAACTTGACATACATAATCTAGGAAACATAAGAAAAGTTTCAGGTTATTTACCTTTGTGGAAGCGACATCAGGGGCCAGGTTTTTTCTCAAAGCATCAGCATTAGGCCATCCATGCTGTCCATTGCTTGAAAGGAGTTCAACCTCAGCAGGAATGGTCACTTGTGGTAGAGATAAGGATGCTGAGGGCAGTGAGAGGCGTACTTGTGGTCCCCCTCAATAAAGATAATCCCTGTCAATCTCTGCATTTTAAACACGGAGGTGGTGGGTAGAAAGGTAGTGGTATGATTGTAGCCTACACCACTTAGGATTTTGTTGGCTTTTGTGCCTTGGAGGAGGAATAGTGAAGAGAAGTGAGGAGGAGGAGGTTGGAGGAAGACGAGGGAGGAGGTAGAGAGGAGGAGGATCTCTGCTAAGTGGGAAGGAGGCGAGCAGGGTAGCGGGCCACGCCCGCTATCGTCTGCTTTCATACTACACTCAGCCTCTTTTTTCTGTCATGTTACCCTCCGGGCAGTTGGTTGTCTTTTGTTACACTCCTGGGTAGCGAGTGTGGCGTGTAAAGCTCATGTGGTACTCGCATGTTGACCCAGACCGTGTAGGAGGTCAAGATACTGCAATCGAAAGACACGGTAGAACATTGGGTTTTTTAATCCAAAGAGGCAGTTTTAAAATCCTATTTTACGGTGTTCCAAACAAAGATTTTGTCAAAGATTTCTTAGGCATAGCAGAAGGGTGGAGATGAATTGTAATTCTCAGCAAGCCAGACACCAAGCTTTTCTTAAAATCCCTTGTGAAAAACTTGTTCTTCTCTCTCTCTCTTTTCTCTCTCTCTCTTTCTCTATCTATTTCTCTTTCTCTCTCCTTTTCTCTCTCTCTCTCTCTCTCTCTCTTTCCATCGCTCTCTCTTTCTCTCTCTCTCTCTCCATCATCTATAATCCGTCCATCCATTCATTCATTCGTCTATCCATCTGTCCTGTCCATCCATCCATCCATCCATCCGTCCGTCCGTCCGTCCGTCCATCCATCCATCCATCCATCTATTCATTCATTCATCCAACCACCCACCTATCTATCTATCCACTGCAGGAATTGTGTCAGGCATGGCTGTGGGAAAACTGGGGCCAGGCACCGCCATTCTTCTTGGCAGCATCCTGGCCACTTCCGGGTGCCTAGCCAGTGCCTTTGCTTGGAGCGTGTCCACCCTTGTTGTCACAGTGGGCATTATAACAGGTGTGCCGTGTTTTCAGTAACTAGTGTCATTATGCGCATACACCGTTTTCAATAGCTGGTGACACTGCATGCATGCACTTATTCATTAGTTGTTGTCCTTGCGGGTATGCACCGTTTTAAAACAGTGACGTTATGACGAGCATGGACTGTTTCCAAAGGCTGATGTCATTACGGGCATACAATGTTTTCAAACAGTAGTTTCATTACGGGTATGCATTGTTTTCAGAAAGCAATGTCGTCTCGGGTATGCACTGTTTTCAGCCAGTAATTTCATTACGGGTGCGCACTGTTTTCACAAACTTACTTCATTACGGGTATGCACTTTTTTCACAAACTGACGTCATTTCGGGTATGCTCTGTTTTCAGAAGTTGTTGTCATTACGGGCATGCACTGTCTTCAAAAGCTGATGCTCGAAGACAATTACTACAGTTTACTCAGATATTCACAGGCAGTTTGCCATTACCGACTCAACGCCGCAGCAAACTGATGTTCAGAGATGCTTTGCACTGATATTATCCCTCCTAAGACGTGGTGGTGTGAAAAGCCTCCTCGAACCTTTTGGGAAATGAAATAAATTAAAGGTTTTCTATCTCTGTCATGTCAGACTGCCTGTGTGTCATAATGGGAAGAGTGTAAGTATTATAACTGAACGAACGACATAAAGCACTATAAACACTTTTATATGTACAAAATATATTCAAATAAAGGTTATCATTGACGTGTCAAGTCTCATTTTGGCCGTTGCCTATTGCGGACATGTCATGACACCTTTGTGGGCAGGCACCTGCGACAAGTTACCCGGTGGCACGTACCGGCTGCATGGGCTGTACTCGTACAAGGTCCTGAAAGTTTCTCGATCCAGATTTCCAGATGATTGGGAGAGGGAGGGGCATCCAGGGAGCACACGTCATAAGCGAATACATTTTCATCCTGTTGCTGTTTATCGCATCATCACACATGCCGATCTCTTTCTGCGCCCAGGCGCCGGCTGCAGTCTGGTTCTGATGTCGGGGTGGGCCGCCGTTGGACTGCTGGCCGGCGCCCTGCCCAAAGCCACGCCTTCAATCCTGGGGCTGGCCACCGCCGTGGGCGCTCTGGTCTTTCCCTACTTCAACTCCGCCATGATGGACATCTTCGGCTGGCGCGGTGTCTACATCCTGATTGGTGGATGCCTGCTCAACGCTGCCCCAGGTGGGACGGCCTTGCTGGGTCGGAGAGGACCTATCACTGTCACTGGCCGACCGCAGTCGACTGACGAGATCGCAAATCACAACAAAATGCTATTGTGTTTTAAGTAGGAAAATAATATGGTTAGAGTAACATGACCAACACTTAATTTCCTGTCGACCCTAATTGTTTTTCGATCGAAAGAAAATGTGGTAAAGAGCAAAATGCATGCTATCCCACCTTCCCTATGATTGCTATTAACGTATTAAAACATTTTCAGCGAAAGAGAAATTTTGACTCATGTTAAGATAAATTGCTGTATACAAGACATTTGTTAAAACCCAATTTCTCTATCTCACACACCCTCACGCACGCACACACGCATGCACACACACACACACCTACGCATGCACGCACACGCGCACGCGCACACACACACGCACACACACATACACACACACAGGTGTGTGCAGGCACTAGCTAGCCTCCCTTACAAAGGTTGATGCGTCAGACCTACCTACCGACACCCTCACCCCCTCCCTTTTTTGGCCACATTACCTTAGTCGCAACTTTTTTTTTTCTAATAGAATGCTACATTTCGCAAATGTTTCATACGAAAGTTGTCATCAGCCACAGAGTAAAAGCGAAATATCGATGTACCATTACATTGCTCTTACTCTTTCTTACGAATACTTTTCAGTCTAAACGTTGCAAGATATTGTGTCAGGTAAATCAAATCAATTTTATCTACCATTCTTTTGTTGTGTTTCGGAGAGACGATCTGTGTAGGGTTTTTCTTAAAAAGCAGAACTATTCAGTACATGAAATATGTGCTTCGAAACTTTTCAGAAGTAAGGGATATGTCATTTTTCAATAATTGGAGGAAGCGAAAGATTAATTTATCTACAAATAAACCAAATGAAGGTGGATTTCTTTTCATAGGCAGTCTGGAATAGCATTTTTTCCAATATAAAGATACAGAAGTGTGTGCAGATGTAGATCGTCGCTGACTTTGATACAGCTTATGCGGCAATGGCACATATCATCACCGGCATCATTGCTGCCTTCGGGTCATCGCCACCTGCTTCAGTGGCACACTCACACTCGGTCTCAGGCAGCGCTCACCAGCCACTGGGAGGTGTCTTATGCTTCCGTCAGTGCTGGGACACTGCCCATCAGACCTACAGTTAACCCACCACTTATACCTAGTGACATTTCCCAGCTTTTGCACTGTCACTGTTAGATGTCTTGGCCGCACGCTAGCTTCAGAGTAGGTCTATCACGATGTGGCCCAGGAACTCCCGCTTCACACTTGCAGTTCTTAGACCTCAGCTTCTTTCCACGTATGGGTCCGAGTACTGTTGTTTTTTAAAGAGTTAGCTGGTTTGTTGACTAATTGTTTTGGAGCTGACAAGTCGCCTAAATGACTGGCTGGTTATTGAATGATTGTCTGACTTGCTGGCTGGTTTTTCCTCTACTTCACATCCTTTAGTTTGCGTAGATGTGTTATTTACTCTATCGCGGGCATGTAGGCCTCATGTGTTATTGCTTGTACCTTCTGTACCCCTCTCTCTCGCTGCAGGCGGGCTCCTCATTTACTTCACCACACGGAGGGTGACGCGACACAGGGTCAAGGGCCAGGGGGCCAAGCCGGCCAAGGCGGGAGGACTGTTGGCCGCCATGCACCTGCATCTCTTCCAGCAGTGGCGCTACCTTCTCTACGCCTTCTCCATCGTCCCATTCTATGCTACAGGCACGCCAGCTTCTCTCCATGTTTCCTCCTGATTACCCTGGACCCTGTACTCTTTTTCTTCCCACACAACTCGGCCAGCTTTCCTTTGGTTTTTCCACTCACTGCAGAGGTTTCATACTCTTTTCTTGTCAATGTAATTCTACTAACTTCTCTCAGTCGCTGTTTTTTTAAACTTTGCTGGCTATCCACTAGTTTTCCTGTATACATATCTGCTACTGCCAATATTTTGTCATAAATTCTCCCTACACTACAGTTTTTGCCTACATCAGCATTGTCTGCCACAATGACCATTTCCTGCCTACACTACAGTTTCTGCCTACATCAACATTGCCTGCCACATTCTACACTACAGTTTCTGCCTACATCAATTACTGCCACATCTGCCATTACGCACCTACACCGTAGTTTCTCCCTAAATCATTTCCTGCCACATCTACGATTTCCTGCCTACACTACAGTTTCTGCCTACACCAACATTGCCTACTACAATGACCATTTCCTGCTTACACTACAGTTTCTGCCTACACCAACAATGCCTGCTACAATGACCATTTTCTGCTTACACTACAGTTTCTGCCTACATTAACATTTCCTGCCACAATGACCATTTCCTGCCTACACTGTAATTCCTGCTTACATCAGCATTGCCTGCAACAATGACCATTTCCTGCCTACACTGTTTCTGCGTACACCAATATTGTCTGCCACAATGACCATTTCCTGCCTACACTACAGTATCTGCCTACACCAACATTGCCAGCCACATCTACCATTTCCTGCCTGCCCTGTAGTTTTTGCCTACACCAACATTTCGTGCCACATCTACGGTTTCCTGCCTGCACTGTAGTTTCCAACTACAACATCATTGCCTGCCACAATGACCATTTCCTGCCTGCACTCAAGTTTTCGCCTACACCAACACTGCCTGCCACTGTGACCATTTCCTGCCTGCACTCAAGTTTCCGCCTACACCAACACTGCCTGCCACAATTACTATTTCCTGCCTGCACTCATGTTTCCATCTACAACATCATTGCCTGCCACAATGACCATTTCCTGCCTGCACTCAAGTTTCCGCCTACACCAACACTGCCTGCCACAATGACCATTTCCTGCCTGCACTCAAGTTTCCGCCTACACCAACACTGCCTGCCACAATTACTATTTTCTGCCTGCTCTCAAGTTTCCGCCTACACCAACGCTGCCTGCCACAATGACCATTTCCTGCCTGCACTCAAGTTTCCGCCTACACCAACACTGCCTGCCACAATGACCATTTCCTGCCTGCACTCAAGTTTCCGCCTACACCAACGCTGCCTGCCACAATGACCATTTCCTGCCTGCACTCAAGTTTCCATCTACAACATCATTGCCTGCCACAATGACCATATCCTGCCTGCACTATAGTTTCCGCCTACACCAACATTTCCTGCCACAATGACCAGTTCCTGCTTACACTGTAGTTTCTGCCTACATCAACATTGCCTGCCACAAAAACCATTTCCTGCTTATACTACAATTTCTGACCACACCAAAACCACACGCGACCATTACTGTTTCTTGCATACATATTAGAAGTCCTCCCAACACCAACACATTTTTTTCTGCATAACAGAGTCCTGATTACGGCAGAGTTTTTGCCTTTTGCAAAGCTTCCTGGCTACACCATAACTTACTGTCTATACCAATGTTTTTGCAATAAGCAACCTGTGTATACTTCAGTTTCCTCGCTAAGTGCTATTTTCTGCCTGCACCGCAGTATTTTATCTACACCACCCCATTCTAAATGTCCTGTCTAAACACAGTAGATTACACTGCTTGAGCCAAATTTGCTGCCTAAACCATTATACATTACAT
>JAWQFJ010003426.1:42500-45000 GCA_034096865.1 Theodoxus fluviatilis | reverse complement strand
GCCTTGAAACGAAAACATAAAACTTCAGAGAACTCTCTTGAGTAATGACAACCAGACCGCAAACAGAGCTACAAGTGTATATTTGTACAAAGCCTTTCCATTCAAATCTTTCGCTAAAAAATTACCAGAATGTGATACCCTTAATGTGGTTGCTTAGACAGGCATGCTCGTTTGATGTGATGCATACACATATAATGTACCTGATGTATCTCTGCATGTATTACAGTAATTATAACACAGAACACATGGTCGTGTAAAGGTTCCATTTTTAAGGAGATGCAGATATGTATAGCTCGTATTGATGAAGAAGAGTAGAGGAAGATATGTATAGCTCGTATTGATGAAGAAGAGTAGATGCAGATATGTATAGCTCGTATTGATGAAGAAGACCAATCAAGTCATTTTAAGCAGGGACTGAACCCTGTCTATTTCTCTTTGCATCTCTCTCTCTCTCTGTGTCTGTGTGTCTCTCGCTCTTTCTCACACACACACATACGCGTGCACACACACATACACACACATGAAAATCCGAGACATGAATATATGACAGAAGAGTTGAAATTGCGTTGGACGCAGAAGAGCTGAATGGTGAACAGGAGATGGAGTTTTGAGTGCAAAGTGTCAGTGGAAGTCTGATCTGACACGAGTATGCAAAGCCACTCTTTGTGCAGTGGCTCAGGAACGCGCTTTGCTATGCACGGCAACGCGTTGTCTGCTTCTGCGTTGTCTGCTTCTGCAAAGCGTAAACACGCTCCACGCCCTACCCCCACTCCCTACCCCCACTCCCTACACCTCTCTCTCCCTCATTGGACAGTGTATTTGTGACTGTCCCTGCCGCTCTCTGTCTCCGTCTCTCTCTCTCTCTGTCTCTGTCTGTCAGTCTGTCTGTGTGTCTGTCTGTCTGTCTGTGTGTCTGTCTGTCTGTCTGTGTGTCTGTGTGTCTGTCTGTCTGTCTGTCTGTCTGTCTGTCTGTCTGTCTGTCTGTCTGTCTGTCTGTCTGTCTGTCTGTCTGTCTGTCTGTCTGTCTGTGTGTCTGTCTGTCTGTCTGTCTGTCTGTCTGTCTGTGTGACTGTCTGTGTGTGTCTGTCTGTCTGTGTGTCTGTCTGTCTGTCTGTGTGTGTGTGTCTGTGTGTGTATGTGTGTGTGTCTGTCTGTCTGTGTGTCTGTCTGTCTGTGTGTCTGTGTGTCTGTCTGTCTGTCTGTCTGTCTCTGTTTGTCTGTCTGTCTGTCTGTCTGTCTGTCTGTCTGTCTGTCTGTCTGTCTGTCTGTCTGTCTGTCTGTCTGTCTGTCTCTCTGTCTCTGTCTCTCTCTCTCTCTCTCTCTCTCTCTCTCCTATCCTCTCCTCCCTCTCTCCTCTCTCTCTCTATTTTATTTTTTCTCTCTCTCTCTCTCCCTCTCTCCCTCTCTTTCTGTGTGATTGTGTGTGTGTGTCTGTCTCTTTGTCGCTGTTGTTGTCTTACTCTTTCTCTACCTAAGTCTTTTGTGTGTTTGTATATCTGTTTGTTTTTCTGTTTGTCTACCTCTGTCTGTCTGTCTGTTGGTCTGTCTGTCTGTCTGTCTGTCTCTCTGTATGTCTGTCTGCCTGCCTGTCTGCCTGCCTGTCTGTCTGTCTGTCATTCAGTCTGTCATTCGGTCTGTCATTCTGTCTGTGTGTCTGTCTGTCTGTGTTTGTCTCTCTCTTTTACTCTTTCTCACTCTTTCGTTATTTACCCCATCTCTGTCTCTCTCCCTCCTGGCCCTCTGTCTGTTGATTGCCATAACTGCTTATTATATATAGCCTCATGAACAAGTGATATTCGTTGAGTTTATGACGCTTGCATGACTTGACGGTGGCCCCTGCCGTGGGTCCTGTGGATTGTGATGCCTTGTACCTTGTCAGAATAACTTCTTCTGTAACCATGTACTTCCCTCTTCTCGTTGCCTCAGCAACGAGGGGGAGGACGAGAACTGGGGAAACTGTTCTGAGCGAGGAGTCTCCCGCCAGTCAGCCGCTGGGGCACTCATGTAACCAGCAGCAAAGATCCTGCCAGCAGCAGTGACAATGAAAAAAAGGGGGGGGGGGACGTACCAAGCGGCTATGCTTTGTCAACCCCGCGACAGTCAAGCCTCAAGCATGCAATATCTTTGGAGTCAAACTTTATCGCATTTACAGTAGTATTTGCTTGTCTTCTCTGAAGCCCCATTCTTATTCTCTCTGCAGTCTGATGTGGCTATACCGCAGGTAACAGATTTTGAGAGAGCCTCAACAAGTATTCTCAGTTCATGATGAATGTGCACGACAGAAATTTAGTGAGGGGATTAATGTATTGACAAAATGTAGATAACTTTCCTGGGTGATAGAAAAGATAAAATGTGAGGATGATGTCAAGACACTTTTTTTTCCTTTGACATTTGGAAAAAAGGAAGACTTTTCATTTCTTCTGTGCATGATGTTTGTTCGGCTGAAGCATGACGAGTATTTCGGATAGAGATTTTAAGGATACTTCACACTCAAACACAG
>JAWQFJ010003426.1:20000-37500 GCA_034096865.1 Theodoxus fluviatilis | reverse complement strand
TAGGAGAGGAGATGTGTGGCTCCCTGTAGGAGAGGAGATGCCTGGCTCCCTGTAGGGGAGGAGATGCCTGGCTCCCTGTAGGAGAGGAGATGCGTGGCTCCCTGTAGGAGAGGAGATGCCTGGCTCCCTGTAGGGGAGGAGATGCCTGGCTCCCTGTAGGAGAGGAGATGCGTGGCTCCCTGTAGGGGAGGAGATGCCTGGCTCCCTGTAGGAGAGGAGATGCCTGGCTCCCTGTAGGAGAGGAGATGCGGCCTTGTAAACAGACACGCCCAGTAGGACTTGATAATTCTTTTGGAGTTGCGCGGTCGTTACGTCATCAGTTGTGGGACGTCAGAGAGTGTCGGGAGACTGAAGCAGTTGAAAGATGGAGATTGAATCTCTCTGGACTAACGGGAAAGCTTGGTCGAGCGGTTCATCACTGAAAGGAATGATTCGCCGACTCGAGAGTATTCGCCCAGTGTTTCACAGGACTGTCGCGGTGCCAGTGGAGTCGTCCTGAGGCTGTAGGAATAGTGATTGCGATCGATGTCCCGCTGTTCAACGGATTCACGACGTGTACAGGTAGATCTGAACTCGGAATTCACGGTGGGGTTTAGCCGATAGAGAATCTCCGTAAGGCAAGGGTGTTAGTGTCTTTTATTTTATTTTCGGTGTGCTAGCTTGGCGGAAATAAAGCGTTCATCACCCCAGCGTCGCCTCAAGTTCTGCGAGTTCGAGTTCCTCTTACAGACTAATTGTTTTGCAAGTTTTCGTTCGTTAAGCTTTTATTTCACTTAAATTCAAACAAAACATAATAGAGACGTTAATTTGAATGTATTATCTACCATTTTGCACATTTTGGTGGATGTCTATCACGTGCTTCACGAATAACTTTGTTTCGAAGCTGACACGTAGTAGTGAGTGGCCGCAGTGGCGGCTTAGCTGGGGGCTTGCTGTCCGCCTCGCACAAATTGATGACATCACGTGAAACCACACTATGTGCATCACTGTTGTTATGTACGCATGGTTTGAAACAGTGATTAAACGAAAAAGCAAAACAATTGATTGGAAGAGAGATTGGATTGGAGGAGAGACGTAGGAGGATAGGATTTGTTTCCCTGACTTTTCTTCTTCAGATGTATCGTGGGGTGGCAGATCCTTTCGTTTGACCAGTATTATATTTGGAACATTAGTCTGTCACTGACCTCGGGTTTTCCACTGGTATTTGTTAACAAACAAAACGCTTTATTATGTATTTAAAAGAAAAATATTTCTCGAGAAATAACAAACATGAAAATGCCAATACTTCAGTGTGGTTCTTTTCTGCATTCCTAACAGTAGCAAGTGCTGCTCCCATGCCCCAGCGTTCATAGGACAGTTTCTGAGAAAGAGTTTTTTGTAGACAGTTGCGCATCATTTGCAGGCAGGCAGGCAGGCAGGCAGGCACGCAGGCACGCAGGCACGCAGGCAGCAGGCAGGCAAACAGGCAGGCAAATAGGCAGGCAATCAAGCAGGAAGACATACAGAGGAGTGAATGAAAACCCGAATACCAGAAAAGACAGATCCAGACTGACCCGCCTGAGAGACTGGAGGTCAGACGGGGCAGAAGAATTTCAAAAGCACGTAGAAATGGCTTCTGCTTGGCAGTGACTGTCATGGATGTCCTCATAAAACTAGAGAACCAGTCATCCTGATCTGAATCATGATAAGCTACAGTCACGAGGAGACAATTTTGAGCCAAACAATGGCGGGTCAACCTTATTGTTCCGTACTTCGGTTCTCTTTCCATTCTCCCTTCTGAGCTTAAGTGCAATGTCTAGAATGACACTATTGTTTGTGCGTAGTGTTTGCCTTTTGTCGAATCGTCTTTGCCATTGTTCTCTAAAGAGATGCGATCTGGGAATAAACTGCAAATGCTCCATGACATTTCCACAATCATTTCGTCAGAACAAAACTAAAATGGACGGGGACTGACGCTAGCGATAGCTGTCACATGAGTGTTCCAGAACTCCAATGAATCTGAAAGTTTTCACCCAGATATTGAATATTCATTATTTTCTGTCAGCTCGCCAACAGACTCTCCTTTCGTAGCGAGTTTTTCTTCCGGCCAGCGCAACTGCGACTTGCCTGTGGATCAGAGTCTGTCAGGACCAGACATCAGTGACACTTTTCCTCCACGATAACAACCTGTCAATGATTGTCGGAGGGAAGCCACAATCCCTCCTTTTTCAAGACAACGTACAGTTTTGTGAAAAAGACCTTGACTTAGGGAACTGTATTTGTAACTGTTAAGGAGGCCTCTCTAGGCGTGACGGACACACCTCCCACCAGATCACCTTCAGTGCCTGCGTCTCCTGCTTGGTGAGAACAAATGGAACTTGCTTGTGGTGCAGAGCCAATCACGACCACCCTGCAATGGCGTCGTCCCTCAGCCTGCCGGCCCCTTGGGTGGTGGTTGTGCTGATGGCCGTGTCTGTGGCCACGCTGACCAGTGGTCAGTGTACTGAGGGAACGTTCGGGCCTGACTGTCGCCACCGGTGTCACTGTGTGAATAACAGCACCTGTGACGTCAGCAGCGGTGAGTGCGAGGAGGGCTGCCAGGAGGGCTACAGTGGTCCCTGGTGTCAGAGGAGGAACGTTGCCTTGGGAACATTGGCTCAGAATCCCTGGAACAGGAGGCTGTACTCAGTGTATGTTGATGGCAACAAGGAAACATGTAGCGCCTTCTCATTCGGAAACTTAAATGTAACTCTGAATTCAACCCAAGATGCAAGTAATGTCGTGATAAACATAAAAAATTTTGACAGTTATGTTTTTGGTGCATCTATCGATGTTTATTCTGGAAAGAACAAATGTGCCGGTCATCTGATAGATGAACAACCACATGTGCTGCACACTGGATGTGACTTTGAAACCAACAGCTTCAGTCTTCATTTCGATTCAGTGAACTATATAAACCTGTGCGAGGTGGAAGTGTTTGTGTGCGAGCCTGGATTTCATGGTGACGTGTGTGACCAGCTGTGTGGACATTGCAGGAACGCTGACTGCAATCAGAGGGACGGAGCCTGCACCCAGAGCTGTGAGGCTGGCTACACAGGAAGCTTCTGTAACCAAACATGCTCACAAAGCACCTATGGAGACGACTGCAGCAAAGAATGTGGTCACTGCATTGCTGGAAGTTCTTGTGACTCAGTGAACGGAGTCTGCGCACAAGGCTGTGAGGCTGGCTACACAGGAAGCTTCTGTAACCAAACATGCGCACAAGGCATCTATGGAGGGAACTGCATTACAAAATGTGGTCACTGCGTTACTGGAAGTTCTTGCGACCCAGTGAACGGAACCTGTGTACATGGCTGTGAGGCGGGCTTTACCGGAAGTGAATGCAAGGACGTGTGTACCCCAGGCCGCTACGGACAGGGGTGCAGCCGGAAGTGCGGCCATTGTGGCAACGGAAGTGCTTGTGATCCAGTGTGGGGAACCTGTCCTGCCGGATGCGAAGCAGGTTTTACTGGAGGGTTTTGTCATGAGATGTGTTACAACGGTACTTACGGTGAGAACTGTGGTCAAACATGTCCACCTTGTGGCCTTGGAATGATCTGTCATCACGTGACTGGGATGTGTCCTGAGATAACGGACAGACAAGACACAGGGCCGGGAACCAGAATGGGAACAGGGGTGGGGGTGGGGGTGGCTGTCTGTGTGGGAGTGATGGCAGTAGTTATTGGTCTGTGGTATCTACTGAGGAAACGTGTACAGAAGAACAAATCTACTGAGCCAGGTGATGACAATTCCGAATACCTGACCCCGATTCCTTCTCAGGCTAGAACCATCGGCACTAGAAATGAAGATTCTGATAATTCATACAGCAGTCTTGAACTGTCCACACAAAACATAGACAACCCGTATCAAGGAATAGAGTCGCCTTATGAAGAGATTGAATTTGGGGACACAAGAGATACTTGAACGGAAACTTCTTTCCCACTAGAGATTCCGAGTTGTACAGTAGATTGTGTGTGACGACCGAAGCATGCAGGAAGTGATGTCGGCCTTGTGTGTAGAGACACTTAATAGTCTATTCTTATATCTCTTTCTCCTGGAGTCTTAAACGTGTCTGAAATTTCTTATGAAGTAAAATGGAATTAAGAGAACGATGATATCAACTTTTGACGTTTCGCTGTATATGCTTTTGAAAACACAGTTTTGCATAATATATGTTGCCAACCATCCTAACACCCCTCATTGCAACCCGTCTGTCCTCTATGCTGCCATCTGTCCTTGTTGACTTCCCCACCTCCTGTCCCCCACTCCTGTCCCCCACTCCTGTCCCCCCTGCTTTTGCTTTCCTTATTTTTTACATTCCAGCTCACTACAATCTAAAGCATGATTTAGTTCATTGCTCAACTTCCATAGTGTGTAGGTAGCCAACATTTTGCTTACGGATTTTCTTCTACCTCAGGATCTTTTTGGCTTGGCATTCTATGTAGAATATTTCTTCTTCCGCGCCGATCCTTTCAAAATTGGGGGAAGTCTTCTACACAACAATGGCGACGATATAATTGGTGCTGCTGCCACTGAGATGATCTTGCAGGAGAATTTAGACAAAGATGAAGACGAGCAGATGAGTGTGCGAATGGCTGCAGAGGAGGCTGCAGCTAGATGCTCACTCGTGTCTTGCTCCTCGAACCACTCGGCTACATGATAAACCATGTAGTGTCACGTACGCCAGTTCCCCAACGACCATCAACTTGTGTCCTACGTCAACGCACATTTCGATTCAAATATTGTCGTTGACTGAAAACATTGTTGTGCAGAAGATGTCTCCAAAGATGACTCGAGTTACCATATTATGGTGATTAATGGAATCAATACATGTATTTCACAAAAACAAGTTTCACCATGTGCAAACATCTCAGGTGAAACAACGAATTTTTTCGGATTAGAGTAAGAGAAATGCATGTTTCTGTTTCATTATGTGCAACGGCCTTGACATATTCCTAATACAGCGCCAAAACACTGCAGGACTTTGACAGGAAAAAGCTTCTGGAGGTAAGACTAACATTAGGCCATAATTGTAATTTGCGCAAATGTATTACTATATTCGTTAAGTCTTTGTGTTCATCAAGGGTATGTTCGTTTACTGTGTTTTTTTTGTACAAATCATCTGTTCTGTATGTCCTCTTAATTACCACTGCAAGTATACTCATAATTGGTGCTGCTTTATTGTGAATATATGAATCTATTAATGAAATAATGTGCTTGTGTTCCATTTCAGACTTGAATAAAGCAATGAATAACTCTAAATTGGGATGACCGATACGTAAGCAGATGAATGCGTTTCACTGATTTTCCTACATCAGGTGTAGTGTGGTGTAACGCACCCCTTTTCTCGACTCAGTCTTTGTGTCTGGGACACCAGGCTCTCCCAAACAATGAGTTTCTCGACTCAGTCTTTGTGTCTGGGACACCAGGCTCTCCCGAACAATGAGTTTCTCGACTCAGTCTTTGTGTCTGGGACACCAGGCTTTCCCGAACAATGAGTTTCTCGACTCAGTCTTTGTGTCTGGGACACCAGGCTCTCCCGAACCATGGGTTTCTACTGGCTTCTGTGAACGAACGAAATATTTTGATTATGCATTAATAGCATGCTATTTATCTAGTGTTTAAAACATGAACAAAATATTTATTTCATCCCTTTCTTATCAGGAAAGTTTCTTTCGGAGACTTTCGCCCGCGGTCGCTGCAGTGCAGTGACCTGTAACCTATTTGACCCCTTGGTAGATGAGATAATAGCGGTGAAGCTACCTGCCCTATAACGCAACTCTAGGATCTGTGCAGCCTCGAACGCCGCACCTATCAGCCTCGAACGCCGCACCTATCAGGCTCGAACGCCGCACCTATCGGGCTCAAAACGACTGCAGGCGAGCGCTTTAGCCATGGAACTAAATCCCCGCTAAATGCAGAGACTTTGGTGTGGTTCTTTTTTAGTCCTAACTGTAGCTTGTGAGGCGTTGACTCTATAATGATCATGTGCCATTTCATTAGTACCGGTATGAGTTTAGCTGTGCATCCTTTGCATCGTTGTAATGACAGGTTTGTACATATCTCTAATGACTTTGCATGTGCCGACGTCTTCAAGATCATCAATAAGCATCCATGGAAAGACAGAAGATGTGAACACGTTGTAAGATGCACTTTTTCCTTCACACGAATTCTCACACTTATTCACATGCACACAGTTATATTCACATGCACACAGTTATGTTCACATGCACACAGTTATATTCACATGCACACAGTTATATTCACATGCACACAGTTATATTCACATGCACACAGTTATATTCACATGCACACAGTTATATTCACATGCACACAGTTATGTTCACATGCACACAGTTATATTCACATGCACACAGTTATATTCACATGCACACAGTTATATTCACATGCACACAGTTATGTTCACATGCACACAGTTATATTCACATGCACACAGTTATGTTCACATGCACACAGTTATATTCACATGCACACAGTTATATTCACATGCACACAGTTATATTCACATGCACACAGTTATATTCACATGCACACAGTTATATTCACATGCACACAGTTATATTCACATGCACACAGTTATATTCACATGCACACAGTTATATTCACATGCACACAGTTATATTCACATGCACACAGTTATATTCACATGCACACAGTTATATTCACATGCACACAGTTATATTCACATGCACACAGTTATATTCACATGCACACAGTTTTATTCACATGCACACAGTTATATTCACATGCACACAGTTACATTCACATGCACACAGTTATATTCACATGCACATGCACACAGTTATATTCACATGCACACAGTTATATTCACATGCACACAGTTATATTCACATGCACACAGTTATATTCACATGCACACAGTTATATTCACATGCACACAGTTATATTCACATGCACACAGTTATATTCACATGCACACAGTTATATTCACATGCACACAGTTATATTCACATGCACACAGTTATATTCACATGCACACAGTTATATTCACATGCACACAGTTATATTCACATGCACACAGTTATATTCACATGCACACAGTTATATTCACATGCACACAGTTATATTCACATGCACACAGTTATATTCACATGCACACAGTTATATTCTTGCACATTCATGGGGTCATGGTCGACCTGTAAGCGTAGATATTTTACTTTGTGTTGTTGTTATCGTTGTAGTTGTTATTGTTACTGTAAGTGCCATTTTCGAATGAATACACGAATGATAATTATATATGGCTTGTATTTCGGAACAGCACTGAATGTGACTGTTCAGGCTAACATTGTATCATATCATTACTTGTGTACGTAGTCTGTCATGGCCATAGTTTTGAATTCTTTGGAAACAATGTAAACATCGGAAGATGTATTTGTTTTAAACTTTCGATTTGTTCCGACATGCTTGTCTTTAATTTGAACGAAATAAATTGTATTACATGACAGTTAATGCTCGCTCTCTCTATTCATAAATAATCCACAGTGACAAGTTACACACAGCTTCAACAAGCAGTATGTCTACAGAGCTGAAGATTGCGAACAAAAAGATGCCTGGGATATGAATAAAGAGGTTAGGTATTTAAAAAATCAAAAGTGCCGTTAGGATTGATTTGGATTGCATATCCAGAGCACTGGAAACCCCGCCTTCTGCTCTGTCTGAAGTCCAGAGTGTCACACCGTCTCAGTTTGGGAAGACAGTCACACATTCATGGGGATGATCTTTCCGAGTTAGGCCAGGTCTTCTCAGCCACCTTCAGATCCATCTTGTCTGAGTCCCCAGCAAGGGACAAAAGCATGGACCTTTTCGCTGCCGAAAGACCAAAAAGGATTAGGCACATGTAAGTCGCAACAGTGCCAGATGTAAGACACTCCGAGTAAGAAGTCCTGGTTGTTTGCGAAGCAGGGAATTATTCAACTCAAACAAAACCCTGCAGTGGTTACACGGTGGATCCCAGCATGCATGCTTACAATCTCAACCCTTCACATTGGATCGACTGCTGCATATTCAAAGCGAGTCTAGATCCCCTGAAGAGGTGTTCTCGGCATGGAACGTGAGGCATGTGTACACTAGGGATATTGTGGTCTTTTCAGGGCTCTAGTCTTCGAGTTCGTGTGCTCGCCCGAAATCACTTATGATTATTGGTATCGTCACTGAAAGCTGGGTGGGCCTGGTCCCCCCCCCCCCCCCAACAGCCCCCGTCCCCCCAAAGCCCATCCCCCCCCCAAAAAAAAAAAAAAACCGGAGGAGCACTAACACCGTGCACATGAGAGGACACTGTTGGCACACGGTATTACATTTAATCCTTGCTGCGGCTGTGAGTTAGCATTGGGCTGGAATATTTCCCAGAGAGTGCAAATAATACTTGTCCTTCACTGCGCATATCCTGTCCTTGTGTTTATCGTTGGGTGCCACTAAAGGGTTAATCACGGCCCCGGTGATGAGGGGGTAAAATGTCAAGCGGCTTGAACCACTGGGTGAGTGTGACGGGTCGATACATACAACCAGAACCAATATCTTAAATCTTGACGTGCAAAATTGTAGGCGATCTCTAACACATCCCGGCTTCCACCCCAGCTCCCATCTCCCCGAAACACACACACGCGCGCGCCTCTGCAGCACTGGCTATCAAGACACCTGGACATTTGCAGCTATCCAATTCACAGCCAATAGCGCAGTACGTCAACTAGTAAGCACTGTACATTACAATAATCTGAAAAAGTTTTCAGAAAAATCTCGAGAGATTCATCCATCACTCATAAGTGCCAAGGCGTCGCAGAAACCTTTTCAGTGTCCTCATGAGGGCAGTATTTAATGATGCCGACAAAATTCTTCTTTCTTTCTGGAAGCTGGCAGAAATGCAAAACTCGTTTCATTTAAAATTCAAATGGTGGTCATGCCCCTAGTACTGAGCATGTACAAGAGCGCGGTTACGTTTTGTATCGAGTAAGTGTTCATGTAAAAGGGAGGCTAACAGCACAGAAGTCATTTAAAGAAATCAGCCAAAATGGGAGAAAAAAAAGAGACAATGAAGTCAATAATTTTGGTTTTTTAATTGTTTTTGAACGTTTGGTATCGTCATTCATTGTACAGTTTATCTGGAGCTACAAATTCGGAATACGTTTTCAAAACAATCTACTACTATACACTCATGGTAAAACCACAGAAAAATGACAACTTCAGAAGTACATTACTCAAAATTAAAAGACAGATGGGTAATAGAAGTTTTAAAATGTGTGGTTTAAAAGTATCGGCTAGCGTAGCTTTTTTTCTTTTTTCCCCTTTTGATTTGATATACTTCAATTCAAATGACTGCAAGAAAATACAGTCAAATTTAGGACTTAAGTCTACTTTTCAACTGGACCTTCACTTATTTCGATTCCTGAGAGCCCCATGCATGGCCATGCACCTCGTGACAGAGTTCACACTAACGGTACATGTGGCTTCTGGGCGTAATTTATTATCGTGTGTTGCATAGAGCTGCAGCCTTATGCCCTGTTTCCACTTTGTTAAACAAGACTGTTAGTAATACTCAAAATATTAATGTGGAGTCCTACAAACTTTTGAAGAGCATTTTTATTGGTGAGAGTATACTCTTGTTTACTAGAAGTATATATACTGTATTTGTCAGAACACAATCTCTCTCTCCCTCTCTCCTTCTTTTCTATCTCTCTGTCTTTGTCTCCGTCTGCCTGCCTGTCTGCCTGCCTGCTTGCCTGCCTGTCTGTCTCTTTGTCAGTCTGTCTCTCAAGCTTGCCTGTCTGCCTGCCAGCCTGCCTGTCTGGTGGATATATCTAAGTGCCGGGGTCGGGTGTACAGTTACTGAAAAGTAGAGTATAAGACAAGCAACCGACTGTTTCTTTCATGAGCAAGTCTGGCCCTGAAGAGGGCCGTTTGGGGGTTGTACTGCCGCCGATGCGGGTAATCACCGCTACAGGATGGAGAGGCAGCGGGTTGGCAGGGGCGTGCAGCGATGCTCTGTATTTCTTTTCGGCAAGCTATCGAAGCTGAGGCTTCTTCATCAGGCCAAAGTAACAAGGCTGGCTGTGGAAAAGAAATATATAGTGTGACAAGGGCCGGTGAAACACGTGCAGGGCGGCGAGGTAGTGAGGAGAGTTCAGTGAAGGGAGCCAAAGGGAGTGCTTTGCACCAACATCACGGGGCGGGAGCGGCCTCAACAGGGTAAGCACTAAAAAGGCGTGCGGGGACAGCTTCATCGATAGTGACTCAGGGGCGGGTTTGAAAATAGGTAGTCGATCTTGGTCGCAAGATTTTGCTTCGCAGTAAGAGCTAGCTAAAAAATAAACTACCCAACGTGACGAAGTAATGCGCATGCGTAGACGTCACGACAAGAGGTGAACTAGCCACATTTCAATGGCCGACGTGTTGCCGGTTCACTCAGAAAACGCTCTATTTCGAGATACTAGCAACCCATCCAAAGAAAATATAAGCCATGCACAGCATTAATTTATCAAAGGTGTATGTTGAATGCATTAATAGATCGTGAAACCTCCTACAGTTTACACATCGAATGCAGGTCAACGCATCCACGCCGAACATTTGTCTCCAAGATGGCTGCGCGCACTGGGGCGGGTTTCAAAATGCGAAGATCTCGGTAGATCTACGTAGATCTCGCCGAATGGGCAGTTTCATTCTTTGCTTGCTAGCGAGCCAATCAAAGACGAGCGTAGATTGAGCGAGGCAGCTTGAGAGGTGCCTAGCTTTTAAGATTCGAGACAAAAGTTCGGCGTGGATGCGTTGACCTGCATTCGATGTGTAAACTGTAGGAGGTTTCACGATCTGTTAATGCATTCAACATACACCTTTGATAAATTAATGCTGTGCATGGCTTATATTTTCTTTGGATGGGTTGCTAGTATCTCGAAATAGAGCGTTTTCTGAATGAACCGGCAACACGTCGGCCATTGAAATGTGGCTAGTTCACCTCTTGTCGTGACGTCTACGCATGCGCATTACTTCGTCACGTTGGGTAGTTTCTTTTTTAGCTAGCTCTTACTGCAAAGCAAGATCTTGCGACCAAGATCGACTACCTATTTTGAAACCCGCCCCAGTACTCATGCTGTCCGCCATCTTGAATCTTAAAAGCTAGGCACCTCTCAAGCTGCCTCGCTCAATCTACGCTCGTCTACGAATGGCTCGATAGCAAGCAAAGAATGAAACTGCCCATTCGGCGAGATCTGCGTAGATCTACCGAGATCTTCGCATTTTCAAACCCGCTCCAGGAGTCCCATGTCCCTATTGAGGCCATCCTCGTGGGTGTGGAATTTGGACATGAATTTGAGCTCAGCCACTCTGCGTCGCTGTAGGTCAGTCAGTCCACCTCTTAGCACACTGACGAGCATGTCAGAGGTGGTGTGGCTCGGAAGGTTGAAGTGCTCGGCCACAGGCAGGGGGGAACCGTTCCTGATGGTAGCGCGATGGCTGTTCATGCGCTGTCGGAGCTGTTGGCTGGTTTCTCCGACATACCATGCGTCCCTGCACCCTCTGCGGCAACGGATGAGGTAGACCACGTGGCTGGAGGAGCAAGAGTACTGGCCCCTTACTCGGTGTGTCACGTGGTCCCTGACTATGGTGGTATCGGTGTAGATGATGGCACAGGTAGAACACCTGGCAGTCTTGCAGGGTTGTACGGCATCTACCGCGGAGTCAGGGAGCCGGCTGCGGACTATCCTGCTTCTCAGGTTGGGAGGTTGTCGGAAGGCTACCATGGGTGGCTCAGGGAGTACCTCCGAGAGGTACTGGTCGTGGCAGATGAGGTTTTGGAGGTGCCCGAGTTCCCGTTGTAGCTTCTCCGCGCCAGTAAAGTACTGCGTGACGAAAGGGACTCGGCTGGCCTCAGTGTCCCTTCTCCGACGGGTTAGCAGGTCTGTACGATCCATGGAGATCGCCCTGCGGAACTGTCTGCGGATGGACTCCCTGCGGTAACCGCTACGGAGGAGTGTGGCTTCCAGATCCTGTAGGTGGGCGTCTCGATCCATAGGGTCTGAGCAGATCCGATGGATCCGCAGGGCCTGTCCATAGGGGATGGCCTCTTTGGTGTGTCTCGGATGGAAGCTGGCAGAGTGGAGCATTTGTCCGGTATCCGTTGCTTTGCGATATAGGGAGGTGACGAGATCGCCTCCTCTTATCGAAACTCGTGTGTCCAGGAAAGTGACCGACTGAGAAGAGTGGTTCATCTCAAGTCGGATGGTCGGAAAGAAGGAGTTGATGGAGCGTTGGAAGTCCTCAAGGGCCTTTTCCCCATGGTGCCAGATGATGAAAATATCATCTATGTACCGAACGTACAAGCTGGGTTTGAGGGTTTGTGTTGCGAGGAAGTCTTCCTCTGTCTGTCTGTCTGTCTGTCTGTCTGTCTGTCTGTCTGTCTGTCTGTCTGTCTGTCTGTCTGTCTGTCTGTCTGTCTGTCTGTCTGTCTGTCTGTCTGTCTGTCTGTCTGTCTGTCTGTCTGTCTGTCTGTCTGTCTGTCTGTCTGTCTGTCTGTCTGTCTGTCTGTCTGTCTGTCTGTCTGTCTGTCTGTCTGTCTGTCTGTCTGTCTGTCTGTCTGTCTGTCTGTTTGTCTGTCTGTCTGTCTGTCTCTCTCTCTCGCTCTCTCTCTCTCACTCTCTCTCTCTCTCCCTCCCTCCCTCTCTCTCTCTTTCTCTCTCTCTTTCTCTCTCCCGCTCTTTCTCTTTCTCTCTCCCGCTCTTTCTCTTTCTCTCTCCCCTCCCCCCGTCCCTCTCTCTCTTTCTCTCTCTCTCTCTCTCTCTCTCTCTCTCTCTCTCTCTCTCCTTCTCCCTCTCTCTCTCTCATTTTCTCTCTCTCTCTCATTTTCTCTCTCTCTCTCTCTCTCTCATTTTCTCTCTCTCATTTTCTCTCTCTCTCTCTCTCTCTCTCATCTATGGAGCTCTTTCAGAGTAAACTTTATGGGTAATAATAGATGCAAGAGACAGAAGACATCAGCATGGCATAGGAATGAATAATACTTTATTGAAAAAAGTCTTATCGCAACTTAGCATTTGTAGTCACAAGCAGAATAATACAAAATTTCACTTGCGCGTCATTGATTTGATAAATAAACGCCACAATAATTCTACAAAGATCCCGCAGACTGAAGATAAATCGAAGGATATCCATTCTTACCCACGTCCCCAAAACAAACAGATTATATTGGCTACTAAGCTACCCTTACGACGACCTCAGTAATCTGACCATCTCAAATATGACTACTTTTTTACAGTCCCAATATTATTCCTGTCTTTTCAAAGTCTCGAAGTCGCAGATTACGACCACATCGGAATTCAATTTTATGACCACCTTTTTTAGTACCCAAACCACCATAGCCTCACAATTACGACCAGTTTGCTGGAGCTGCACTAAATTAAAGATTTCCAAAAACCGAACTCAGTTACGACAACGGCATCAACAATACAGACTCAGTGTAAGCACTGATCAAAAGAACATTAAAACAAGAAATGCAGTCATATGCTCATTTTCCCTACAAAACTACATCTCAGACTTGTAAATTGAGACCAATGTTTTTGCAATAAACGTATTCATGTCTGTTCAAATACTGTTCATATCATTACTGGATCTGTCACTGTTGCCAGGATTAAACTTGCGATTTGTGGACTGGACCATTTGAGTGAACTGTACTGCTTGCTATTTTGCAAATGGCAGCGCGCAGGCGCCGCGAACTGTCACTGAAGGCCAGACATGGCAGCTAATGTTGGACCAAGTTTGCTGTCATTTGTTTTGTATCTCTTTTTAGTCAACAAATGTATACTGATGTAGGAGCTCAAAAATGATAATGCCTGATAATATATGTCATCAGTTTCCATGGCAACGATCCAAAATGGCCGCCAAACAAAAAAAATCAAAAGCCTATAACTTCTATTCTATGAAACTGATTCCAATTTTGTTTATTGCAATTGGTTTAATTCCTCAATGGTCACATATTTACGTTGTTTCAATTCAATGCATTTGGATGGTTATGGATTTTTATTTAGTTATTTTTTTAAAAAGGCCTACACAGGTGTGTGTTTTAACCGTCTGATTAGGATTTATGAAGAAACTACATGGTTTAAGTCAATGAGCAAACGTAATTATCTTCAAAAATATCCAAACTAGCAGTGTGCCAAAGTAGAAGTATTTATCTTCAAAACTTACTGAGCCTTAGGGATTTGAAGACACCAAGACGCACACAAAGCACAAAACGCAGAAAAAGGGGAAGAAAGAAGGCTTAAACAACACTTACAGATTGATGGTCCCTGCTCCATGCAGACAGCAAAATCCAGTGTGATTTTTCACAAGTATACATATGCAGCACACAGAAGTAAAAATATTCCATTTGAAGTCACATTGATGAAATATATTTCACCTAATAATATTATATACGTTATTGCTGAGAGCAACCGGCGAACTCGAAGTTCAACTCGAAGCCGATATTCGTAACGCTGACTCATTCAACCCTTCAGTCTTGGCCTTTTTTACAAGTATACATATGCAGCACACAGAAGTAAAAATATTCCATTTGAAGTCACATTGATGAAATATATTTCACCTAATAATATATATGTTATTGCAGAGAGCAACCGGCGAACTCGAACTAGTCGAAGTTCGACTCGAAGCCGATATTCGTAACACTCTCATTCAACCCTTCAGTCTTGGCCTTTTTAGCAGCAGCTGCTTGCTTTGCTTGCAGGCGACGCTTTTGTTTCTGTGGACGAGGCATTCTCTTTGCTCAACACAATTGTAACAGTAATCAATTTCGAGAAATAGCCTTGAAATATGATGAACAGTCAAAAGTCGCGTGGAACAATGCAGCCATATTGTTTACAATCGCGGTGCATTGTGGGCAGGCCGAGTGAATCGACGAGGTGTTTGCTGTGCTCTGATTGGCTAAACTTTGACCCAAACACTTACGCTATCAATGAAATAGTAATGCGCAGCCTTATATGGAAATCTATCGCAAACATTGCCGCTCATTCAAATGCTAGTGACCAATCGCAGTGAAGTCTATTTTTGTCGACAGTGCAGGGCAACACAGCTTCGAAACGTGAGCTATCTGGTGGTACCAAACATCGCATATTTCCCAAAGCGTTGCTATGCGTTTGAGGGCTTTAAAAATGGCCATGTTTTAGAATCCTTAGCATAAATATCCAAGCCCACGCTTTTGTAATAATGTTTTAACGACTTTTGCCTATTTTTTTACAAGATGTTATTGTTGGAGTCGATAGATTAGATGTTGAGGAAGCAAATTCAGCAAAAATCCGAAAATCACTTTTTTGGTCTCAAACAGCTGCCGTGTCTGGCCTGAAGTAGAAGGTTGACCTTATCAAGGCCAGTGCTGGGCACGGCCAGAGACAACTTGCCGAACTGTTTGATTTTGGCAAGACACACAAGTGCAGTGCATTCTCAAGCGCAAGCTCAGTATTATTTTCACTTTTGGTGTTGACTGCTTTTAATGAAACAGTAAGTAACATTCATTTCTTTCACTATAACAAACACAAGGTCGACATCCTGGGACCAGAGGATCAAGTTTCAGAAGTACGACCACCTCAGAATTTCATCCACTTTGAGGTAGTCCCAGAGATGGTCGTAATTCTGAGGTTGCACTGTTCGTGTCAAACGGTTACCTTGGAAATTATAGTTTTGTTGCTGTTCAATGCCCCACTTCAGTTTTCCTCTTCAATAGCCCTGATTTTACAATACCAATATCTGAACTGAAAATTTTCTAAATAAATCAATTGCACACAGCAATCGACACAAGCCATATTGGCATCTTGGGTAGATTATCGTAAATCTCCAATGTACATGCTGCTAAAGCAAGTCTCACAGCCGCAGAAAACTCTTTCTAAGTCGCCAAATATGATAAGTATAACAAACCGGGCCAACACTCAACATCTAATCTATATATTTTACACTCCCTTCCCAAAGAGGAATAACTTGTTTTCAATTCGTACTGGCAATGTACAGAAGCTGTAAAAGAAAAGGTTCTCTTATCCTTTTCAGACCGTTTAGTTACACATATATCATACATAAATCTGCGCTTGTCATCCCTAACTCTGTATCGAGTCCATACAAAGACCAAATCATTATGATGAGAGAGTATGTTATGTTTCCTTGCAAACTTTGGACCTCACCCCTTTGATAAAAATAACTACACAGTTGTCTTTTAACAGAATATCAAAAGCAATATATCAAAACACTCAAGATGGTTCAGTTTTGCTTCCAGGAGAAGATGTTTTGTTTTGATCTTCGTTATGGCTCGATTACAGAATATACACTTTCGATTTGTATGGCAGAATCATAGGAAGGAAGATCGTTGTATATTTCTTCTTTCGGGTCTGGTTGGGAATCTGCAGGTTCTGCAGAAGCTGAGCTAGATTGTCGAGCAGGGCGACGTTTCCGGAAGTGATTCCCTACAAGTAGCGAAATTCCGAGACCAAGGCCAAGAGCCAAGCCTGTGACCACTCCCACCGCTGATGCAACCAACAGTTGATCATGGAGTCCCGGGCAGCCCTTCTGACACCTCCCTGTAACGTGATCGCAGTTCTCATTGGGACCACACTGACAGTTCTGGCTGCAGTTCATACCAAAGTGGTCACGGTAACAGTGGAATTGACAAACCTCTCCAGTGTAGCCTGCTGCGCAACCGTCACGACAAGATCCGCTGATGGGTTTGCATGACGCGTTGTTGTTGCAATGGCCACAGGTAAAGCTACAGTTCAGACCAAAAGTTCCAGGTGTACAAACTTCCTTACATCCTTCTCCAGTGTAGCCATCCTCACAGCCTTGTGCGCATGTCCCGTTCCTCTGGTTGCAGTCAGTGTCCCAGCAGTGTCCACACAGCTGGTCACACCGATCACCATGGAAACCAGGCTGGCACACAAACACCTCCACTTCGCACACTTGCACGTTAGAAACATTATCAAACTCAATGACGACATTTTCCGTGCGAGTATCACATTCAGTACTCAGTTGCTGTGTTCCCACAGAGGTCTGATTGGTTCTACATACCCCTTCTGCGGTCGAAATGTTGATAATCGTCTCAAGTGGAAGTGTGAATTTTATCATGATTGTACTTACGTCATGAGTGGCATTCAGGGTGACATTGAGCATCCCACTTGAGTTAAAATCAAGTGATTCGCACGTTGCTTCGTTACCGTCAACCAGTCCATCAAGTAATCCTCCCCCATTGTTGTACTGTACGTGAGTTCCCATGGCAACGTTCTTCCTCTGACACAAGAGACCACTGTAGCCCTTCTGGCAGCCCTCAGTGCACTCACCGCTGCTGACGTTACAGATGCTGTTGTTCACACAGTGACACTGGTGGCGACTGTCAGGCCCGAACCTTCCCTCAGTACACTGACCACTGGTCAGCGTGGATACAGACACGGCCAGCAGCACAACCACCGCCGGCAGGCTGAGGGACGGCGCCATT